>SNQN01000411.1:52915-74567 GCA_008642245.1 Bassia scoparia
GTGTGCTTCTTAACTCTCTTCCCCAATGGAGGAGGGACCTTCTCAAGCTCCTTCTTTAGTGGACCATTTTTCAGAGGGAATTTGTAAATATGACTGTAGTTTGATGCTGTATATCCTTGGTTCTAACTTCTTTTTCTTGATCTCAAATCTTGTAAATTGAATGACTTTGGGAATGCTTTCGCTCCTTCGTCCAAAACAAATACGAAGTAATAAAAAGGAAAAAAGAATATCTGAATATGTAATTTTTTGGTGTTGCATCTGCTTTACATTTCAACAATTTACTACTGCTATGCTATGAAATGAAATGATGCATTTTCAGAAGTGTCTTTTGTGGCTTTAATGAAAGAAGTATCCTTATGATTTGCAACCATGCATAATTGCATATTTCTTTGAGCCTATTTACATTAGTTTATTTTTAGTTCAGTTTAGCTCCATTCAGTTTAGTTCAGTTTTTAACTCAATTTCTCTCTCTCATAAATAATATTCTATTCAATTCAGTTCAGTTGAGTTGATTTCAGTTAATGTAAACAGACCATTTGTATCACACCATTAGACATTTTAATCCACATCTCTATCTTCTCCGTTAACACAAAAGCCTGAGTAGCTTTCACCATTCAAAGCTACTTAAAAAACACCATAAGATACGATAGATTATTATTTTTTCTATTAAGTAGTAGTCGAACACTCGAACTTGGTCATATCACTAAATGCTACTTTAAAAAATTATCACGAACACGTCCTATATATAGCATCACCTAAGTCACGTAAAAGATGTTTCCAAGTAAGCGTTGGCCGTGGTATAATTTGCATCTACCAAGAGTCTCAATTAAGCTCCTGAGGTTTTTTGCGACTTCTCTCGACGAGGGTGTGGATATGTTTTCGCATAATCCTCGGATTCTTGAGGATCCTATAAACTTTTTAGTATATCTAGTTTTTTGGTCCGTGCATAATGCAGATGAATTTTGATTTATACTTCTTACGTATTACAAAATACTTGACATTTGAGTTTTATCTATTATGACAAATTTAGATCATAAGATTTTCTAAACAACTGTCTGTATATAAGAAAAAATATATATTTATGTGTGTTCTCGGTCTAATTCATTAATTAATTATTATTAATATCCATCTCTTTATAATTTTTTTGATTAGTTTAATAACTTTAATTATAGATATTAATAACAAAAAATGGAAATTTATTTGCAAGGTGAACTATTAAATGTTCAAAACTTCATGGAGTGAAGAAATATAGATTTTTAATTCTTTGTAATGATTTTAGAAGATGATGATTAAGATCAAATACGTAATCATATGTTATTTCAAGTAATTCTAATATATATATACTCGTACAATTTTCTAGGAAAACAATAGATTAATCTTAGTATGAAATCAATATAAAAAAAGAGGGAAAACTAGAGTAAAAGAGAAGAAATGAATAAGAGTATTATTAAAAAGATTGAACACTTTTATTACATTAAAAGTAAATTGGTAAGGAAGAGAAAACGAAAATAAGAGATGGGAAAAAGCAAAAAAATTTATGGAAATTGAAAGAATTTTACGGAGTAAAATTATTACAATTCTATTCTATTTTAAAATATTGATATTTAGTTTTTTATGACGAACATATGACACATCTTTAGAAAAGAAGAGGTATTATGTGACATGCTTATAGGTCAGTGGATTGTTTTTAAATATGTAGTGTATTTAGTAGTATGGTACATAAAATCTTTTTAGGGTAGTTTAATGTGAATTTCAAAATAAATAAGTAAGCATCATCTTTAATTACAATGAATTCTCAGACGGTATGAGATTATTTTTATTGGCGAATTATTTAGATACCTAATAATAAACAAGATTTTTTATATAAATAATTCATCAATAATACTTTTACCAAACAAAGTCTAAGAATGTAATCATTGATGCTTTTAATCAAGTTTGTCTTATACGCCGTAAGTAGAGGGTGCACTGAGTTCGAGAAAATCTTTAATTTGCTTATTCAAGAAAACTTGTAGATAACGAAATCTCGAGTCTTAGACTCATTCAATCTTGGTTACAAAAATCTATAAATTTCTTATTCAAGAGAACCCGGAGCATTTATTCTATAGACTCGTCTAAAAGCCCGCTGGCATTTATTTTTCTACTGTGAGTGTCAAGTTCTACATGTTTAAGTTTTTTTAATAGTTGACTTTGAACATGAAAACGTCAAACACATGCAATTTGATTATTTATACTCCCAAACAATCTTGGTTATCTGTATTGTGTCTCGTAATTACACAATTAATTGTGGTCAATTTTTTTAAAAATACTATATTTATGAACAATTTACATTATTTATACTCTTATTTGGAAAAAAAATTATAAAAAGATATAACTCGCTGAAAAATAGTTATACTCCATCAAAAATCATAATTTCCTTATTTAAATATAAGAAAACATCAGTAGATAACGAACTCTAGTTGTGTTATCCGTTAAAACTCGTCCTGTTAGCTCAACAAGTTTACGAATCATTAATGTAAATGAAAAGCCAAGACCAAGCTTTCAAACAGGTCTCAGGGTAGGGTAAACTATCGAGCTGAGTCGACCCTAAGTTTGATTCGAGTTCAACGAGACAATCTTTGACCCGAGCGAGCGTCAACTTTTCGCCAACCGGTGGACTTCACCTCAGCCCTAATTGTAACTAGAGGTTGATGACTTGATCACTTGTATGGCAAACATACCCAAAGTGGAATAGATAGTGTTAATTAAGTTTCATTTCAGTGTCGATTTTGGAGGTCTATTTCGGGCGAAAAAAAAATTGTACAAAGCTTTTTAAAGTCCATAAAAGTCGAAACTCGTAACTTCTTCACTCAACTCGCTGACTTCTCTCTGTCAATTTCAATCAGGTTCTCTCTTCTACACTTTCTCTCTCTAAACTAAATTTCCACTCAATTGTAAGTTTCAAGCTTTGTTCGCCGCAAATGTCTAATTTCTTCTGATTTCTTCTTTTACAGTTTTGTTTTTCTCGACATCATTGGTCGCTTTGTATATGTTGTGGTGAATGGTTTGTTTTGATTTATGTTTGGTGGGATGTACAGTTTAGCGATTTGCCTGATTAATTACAGAGTTTTATTGGGGTGTGAATTCTCTTAATTTGGTGTATTATTTTGCTGGAAAGGTTGTGAACTTTATGTTAATAATTTGGATCGTTTTGCGAACGAAAGCTGTGTTCTTGATTTTGTTAGTAAATGTAACGTTGGTTTTTCAATTGAAGAATTTCAGAATTGTTTTCGTGGATCCTTTTGGAAGTGATTATAAAATTCTATCACGAAAGACTTAGGTTTATCATTATGGTTTATGAGTGATAATGTAGGCTATAATTCTTGTTGGGACGTGGGTGAGAGGATGCCACTGTCTTTAATTAACCTTTGTCTCCAATTTACCTGAATTTTGTTGCATTCAGTGTGCATAAAATAATTTAAGGATGTTTTTTGCTTTCGGTATTGGCCTTGGTGACGAGGTTAACGAGGATGAATGGATGATTGTTTTTTAGATGAATAACATTGTTCATAATTGGAGTTTGTAATGAGCTCCAATTTTTTGACTTAGAGTTGTGTTAGGTTTATTTGCTCATTCAAGGTACGGTACGTTACTTTACCTCCTTATGATTAGACTTTCGTAGTTTTAGTCATACAGTCTGCAGAAGTTTCATTTACACAAAGGATACTCTTTTCCTTGCATGATACTTGTTATATTCATTTTATGATCTTACTCAATTGCTAAAGCATGTATAGATMTGGGAATATTTCATCATCATTTTCTTTTTTGATTTGAATTGGGGTAAAGAATGCCTCTTGTGAAATTWCMCTTTTGTATGATGTAGTTCAGAAATATCTGGTTTTATTATCTAAAAGCATGAGTTGTTTGTAGAGGTTGAGGCTTTGGTACCCATTATGGTGTTGATATGGCCAACGAAGGTGATGGATAATGTATCATGATTCTTACAAGAGGGATTTAGGTCGAAGTGTCTTACTTTTGTCTTGTTTCTGATTCTTTCTTAACATTGGCACCCTTCTGTTTAAATTAATTCACTTTGGGTGATGAAATGACAACATTAAAAGTYACGGGTACAATGCATGGTCAACTTGCGGATTCTTTTAGCAAAATTTTCAGCCACTTTGTGTGTTTACAATTTTCTTTACACCGTGGCTGAGGGGGAACCAATATAGGATAACAAAACTCTTTATGTGGACATGGAAGCATTTTGACCTTTCTCTTGCAATTTTGGTGTGGCAAAAGTCTTGGAAGTTTAAGTTTGTACTGTTCCTTTATTGATAGATGTTATTGATTCAAGCTTCAAATGACGTTTATGCTTTATTTTAAATGTCATTTTTTTCCATTTCTCAAGATTTCTTTCTTACTAAATGGTCTAAATCAACTCCCTCTAACTCTGAAAAACTTCAARAATTTAATATCAAACTTTGCAAGCACCAATTGACGGCAAGCTAATGATTTTCTTGGATATATGATCTTTTATAATAGTTCATTTTTTGATGTTTTTAACTTCTGATGACTGCAATATTAAATATTTGACTTTTCAGCACCAATTGATGATGAGCTAATTGCTTTCAGCTGTTTTTCCACCACAGTTTTGTGATTTAAGTGATTTTTGTGTTGGCTCTTTCAATTTGCAGTCAGATTTGYGCGTGAGCTGGTTGTCCACAATGGCAAATAACCCTCAATATACAGGTGGACCAGGGCCGGTAGGCTTTCTGCTTGACGTTTGTTCTACTGATGTTTACTCTTTATATGGAACATTATTGTGCCACAAGATGTAATGATCTGTCATCTTTATGACGTGATGATTGACTAGCTTCATAGGCTGCTAAAATTGTTGTAAGTGAAACCCTTTTCTGAGGGTGATAGGTATGTGCCATTTGTGGAGTGGGTACCCAGGAAGAGTTGCTTAGCCAGTTCCTTAATCTTAGTGTTTATATATCGGAGGGAGTGGTCTCTGGGATATATGTTCTGATATGATAGCTATTGATATGCAACGAGCAWGGAAGTTATTGCGGGGAATATTGTCCTTTGACTTCTTTGAGAATAGTGTAAAATTTTAGGGACTTAGGAGAGATAGCTTGTCAAGCAAGCAGAGCATAGTTGTAGTGCAATGATTAAGGATATGTTAGAAGGAAGTTTTATTCCGTAWTATTTAGTAAACAAGTTTTTCAACCTGCACAATGTARGGGTAATACAATTAGTGGATAATTTATGAATATATTTGCATGACATACTTCGTACTTTCTATCGCAATTCTGTTGAAGAAAAAGATATCATATTGAATGTAATTATTTAAGTTGAACATGAAGCATAAAATTAGAGGCAACATACTTGATTAAGTAGAATAACTWGAGATAATGCAATGAAAAAGGTACTCATAGAGTCTTACCATATAATTGGCGAAGAYAAAATTAAAGAAGATTATTTAATGTGTAAAGATACATTAACACAAGTTTTATTATGCTTCAAACATTCTAAACTTCCGGTTAGGTTATTARGTAATGTTTGCTTTGTATGGYGAGATATGAAACCTTRATTATTGATATAGGGTTTAGGGAAATACTTTGTGGAAAGCCAAAGACACTTTAACAAAAAAAGATAAATTGAGTATTACCGTAAAGAGTATGAAACCGGAGGAGGAAGAGATGAAGCAAAATAGAATAAATTAAACTACCTTTAAAGATATGCGTTACTGTCTTCTTTCCAATTTTTTTCTTAAAAAGGGGGATTAGTAGAATTATTGTATAGGTATAGAAGTATAGATTTGGGCATAAAGCGAAATTACTGAATTTCCTATACTGCACATGTAGGCTAAGCGTTTTTTCTACTCTTTATATGGTAAATTTTTTCATGATTTATCGAATTGATAAGGATACACTAGATTGTATCATCTACTTTGTCTGCTATAAAGTCTTCTCTTTAATTTCTTTTCAAATCCTATCTTTCCTTGTCTTTCTTCAATCTATCTTGTCACTTTATATGCCTACACTTATTATACGTTTCTATAKTATGCAAGTAAATTTTCTCTTGGCTTAGTTTTTATTGTTATTGTAATCATGAACTAGATATTTTCTGATTATTCCGTGATTTGTTTTGCCTCCGAATGATTGCCTTCTGATCTGGAAGCCCCTTCGTCCACATATGGTTGGTTCCATCGCTCCCCCACAAAATATTGCTCCACAAATGCCCACTCAGGTAAGATTATATATTGTAATAACTTAAAGGCAATATTAGCATTGTGTAAAAATGAATTTTTTATCATAAATTGTCATTTTTTTTAATTACAGTTCCGGCCAGTGGCTCCAATGCATCCATCTCAGCAATATGCTCCTTCAGCACCTCAACAATATATGCCTGCTATGAATATAGGGATGCCTCCATCACAGAATCAGCAAATGCAGTTTGCTCAACCATTACAGCAAGTGCCTGCAAGGCCTATCCCACCAGGTCACCTCCCTCCAATGTCACAGTCCATGCCACAACCTAATATTCAGTTAAACAGGCCAATGTCATCTGGATTGCCCCCACCTGTGCAAAATCTGCAGGCACCAAMTGGATTTCCGCCTTCTTCGGGCGGTCCGGGAATGCCTCTTCCATCTTATGCTGTAAGATCTTTGAGAATTCATGTATTCCTGGTTTTTCGCCTTTTGTGACTTCCATTATATGCCTTTTGATCGATTTTTAAWTTTTTTTTTCTTATAATTCCTTTCTTCACGTGTAGCCAAATACGTACCAAACATCTCAATTTCAGCCAGTGTCTCAATCTCAAATGAATTATCAAAGCAGCTCTGTTTCTGGGCAGCCTTTACAAGGTTCCGGAAGTCAGGATGCTGCTTCATTTACACCAGTGCAACAAAGTGGACAGCCCTCGGCATCTGTTCCCACAAATTCAGTAAGAATCTAGTTTTATTGTCTAGTAGATGCAGCCTATCAAAGTATCAAGTTTATATTAAGTGCTTGATCTTAATCTGATGATTTTGTCTTATCAGGTAGTTGATCCTCAACCTAAGCCTGCAGAAAAATCAGAAAAATCTTCTTCTGACTGGATTGAACACATCAATAATGGAAGAAGGTAATAAATTCGAGTTATCTTATTGTTTGGAACGAGAATCTTCATCCTGTAGTTGGATCTTGATTGTGCTCCTGAACTTGTATTTTATATGGGACAAGAATGCCTCTTTATTATGTTCTCTTACAAGGAGTTGGGAATTATTCTGTGGCCATGTAGTATTTGGAAGTGTTTTTCTGCCTAGGGAGAATTGTGGTGAAATTTCAAGGCTATAATGCACAACTAGCCAACTAGATACAAAATGACTATATTGATAATGCTTAGGTTGGTTAGATTGCAGTATAAGGAGCCTCTGTAAAACCTTCGATTAAGTATATTGGTTTCCACTTGCAAAATACAGTGGCATCTGCTTATACTTGAAGCTGTGATATATAGATTATGAAGACTTTTTTTTTTCTTTCTTTCTATATTGGGAAGTGTAATCAACTAGTTCTTTTTATTCTTATTGGAGAAAAAACTACTTTTTCAGTCAGATATTAGAATATGAATTGTGTTTTTGTTGCAAGTTAACTTTGTTGGATTGGTAATGATGTATTGCCGCAATTTATCTTTTACCTCTTGGCACCAATTACTAAATAACTGTTCAATAATGGTAAATTCGAGACACATATGGTCAAAATTTGTCTGGATGGTTTGCACTAATTAACGCTAGTGATCCCTTTTAGACTTGCAGTTGGTGATGAACATTTTCAACAATGATTTTATCTCTTAAATCTGTTATAAGTCTACTGCTCTAGTGGACAGCTTCTTTTTGAGGTGGTTTAGGGGTTGTGAAAGAGGCGTTTCCTTGCTAAGGTTTTGCATACGTTTCAGGTCAAGTCTGTTGGTTTTGCACGAATCAATGATAGGAAGTGGCTTCGGCAGGAGTCATTCCTGCGCTGGTTTGGTGTGGTTGGATTGAGCAGAGTGCCAATATTGTCTTTAAGGCAAAGCTTTTGCAATTCATTTACTTCTGGATTTTTTTTTCTAATTTTTTTTTGGCTTTTGTTTGGACAGTTAATTCTTTCTTTCTTTATTATCTATATATTTTTCTGTAATATCTTGTTTGTGTGTGTGTGGAAAATGGGGAAGAGGGAGGACTTGAGATTACTTTTCTAGAAGGGTTAGCTGTTTGTTTTGCATTCATGAATTTTGTAGCTTCTGTTTTACTGTTGTTAATGGATAGCTTGTTTACAATTGCTTCATCTCAATCTTTTTCTTGTGCAAGAAAAAGAAAAGGTGGCAATGTCTTTTATTCCAAAATGTTCATTGTTAAGTGCATGATTAGGTTTGATGATGACTTTCTCTGTGATCTTATTATGATGTTACCATCTTTGTAGTTGTTATTCATACTCTGGTTTTGGGACTTARGCAGCATAGCGAGCATACTACGAGTATTAAAGTTGCAGCTTCTTGGTCTTACCTCACATTCTAGATTCCTCATATTTTTGCTGTTGATGAGTTGCTAATTGCTATCGTGATCATTAGTTCCTTCTTTTTAATTATTCTTTTGGTCGTCTGTTTGATAGTGACAAATGTTCTTTATTCCTAACGTAACTTTATATTTCTGATGCAGATTTTATTACAACAAAAAGACAAGGCAGTCTACATGGGAGAAGCCTTTCGAGCTGATGACTCCTATTGAGGTAGATCAGTTAAAGTTATTGTTTTTGTGTTCCAAAAAGTTCTTTATCCTTAGCTTCAATCATGTGTTGTCACTTGTCACATATTTAGTCTTGTTTCCTGCTTCTCATATGTTCTTTGAAGTTGTTACTTTGGGGTCCTCTTTGTATTCTGTGATATTTTATTTTTAAATTTTCATGTCATTTCCTTCTGATTTGGAGAGTCTACTTCCAATCTTTGCACACCTTGATATTTAAGTATTTAACAAGTCTTTCAGATCAAGTTGGCAGTATGTCTTTGGCCCAGGACCTATGGTTCTTGGTATGTTCTACATAATATCGGTGCATTGTCTTGAAATTTTTTCATATTCTATCATAATTTCMATCTGAACGTAAAGCTAAACACTTTTGTTTTGGGTTTTCTTTAGTTTATTTTAGAGTTTTCCTTACAAATTCTATTCATCTTTCTTTTGTTATGTTTTTATAKATTCACTGCTAGAGGAGTTATTTGACTTTTGTTATTCATTCAACTCTTTTGTCAGCTGTTTACTTGTTTTTCTTTTTATTTTGTGTTCCATGATAGCGAGCTGATGCAACTACTGACTGGAAAGAGTATACGGGCCCTGATGGAAGAAAGTGAGTTATTTGATTCACCAATGCGGCCATGACATTTTGTACTGCATTACAATATTATCTTTCTTTTTTTAATGTTTGTGATGCGCAGGATTGCTTGTAGATATGATTTGGTACGTGTCAAAGTTTTGTTAAGATGGTTTCATGGGTTTTGGAGGGGAAACAATTGGGCTAGTAGTAGGCAAGAGCAAGGTAGACTTATTATTTTAGGGGTGATATTTGTATTTTATTCACAGTGAGGAGGAGGAAATTTAGACTATCACTAATACACTATCAACATCAAATTGGGTTTGGTAGTAACGCAAAAAATGTCATCTTACCTCTTCTTCCCTAATAGCTAAATCTACTTCTTGTTACATCACTTCAATTACTTAGGATCATTTTCTTAATTGAATCAATGCATATGAAAACTTAAGGTCTTTTGTTTAAGGATTGTTTATTCACTTGTATTCCTAAAGCAATGTTAATATCAGTATTTAAAACAAGTGTGAAATCATCCTTGTTACGTACCTGTCACCATGTCACTGGCAAGTGGCAGATGCTATGTGATTGAAGTTCTGTTTAAGGCAACACCTATAAAATTGTATACACTTGATGGATAGCACATGCTAACAATTTTATGAAAGTTTTTGATGGATTCATTATTACAAAACTTTTTCAGGTATTACTATAACAAAGTTACAAAGCAGTCCAAATGGGTGATTCCTGAAGAGCTTAAGGTTATTTCTGACTCTTTTTCAGCTTTGTCCCTTTTTGCTCATCTATCATTTCTCAATTTTATAGAAATCTATTATAGTAACTATGTCTTGTATTATGTCTATCTTAAATGACTTATGAAGCAATATTTTCATTTTTRTGGATCCTTTTAGCTGGCACGTGAGCAAGCACAGAAGGCTGCTTCTTCTTGCATAGTAGAAGTTGCAAGCCCTCCTACAGTATCCATCTCTCAGTCTAGTGTTAAAACACTAAGCCCTGCTACAATGACACCTGTGACAGCTGGTGATGCTASATCACCACCTYCAACATCTCCAGATATAGTTTCCTTGTCTCGTAAGGATTCTGGGGTACCTACTGATGCAAGTGCAYGTCAATCAACGTCACSTGCAGATGCTGCTGTAGCTGTCCTTGGAAGTGCCGACTCACATGTTGCACCTGTTGACACTGCAACTTTGTCAATGTATATAAAGTCCTAAGTACTTTTTACATAGGAAGGTGGCATTTACAGATTCTCATGGACCTATGTTTTGTTTTGCAGGAATCAATCCAGTGTGGTCTCACCCAAGGCAGCAGACTCTTCACAAAATGTTACGGCACAAGAAACAGATGTGATTTTTTACTTCTATTTTTTCCACGAGTCCATGACTTGTCAAATTGTGGAATAGTTTTCTTGATGTATCACTAATGCTTAGAAATTATTATTTTTCAGCTTCAGGAAGACAACAAAAGCACCGGGGTTGTGGGAAAGACTGCTGTTACTCCCCCAGTAGAAAAAGCAATCGAGACTGAAAGTCTAACTTATGCTAGCAAACAGGTCTGTCTTGTGATTTAGCCTTGCTCACTGAAATTATACCTTTTTATGGAGATATTGATTGACGATTTTTCTTAATGCAGGAAGCAAAAGATGCGTTTAAAGCTCTTCTTGAATCTGCTAATGTAGAATCAGACTGGACTTGGGAGCAGGTATCACTTCTATTGAATGCACACCATAGTTTTATCTGAAGGAAAATGAAAGCAGATGGCTAACTCTGCTCGAATCATGACAGGCTATGAGGTTAATTATCAATGACAAAAGATATGCAGCTCTTAGATCCCTTGGAGAAAGAAAGCAAACTTTTAATGAGGTTTGTTTGTTATATCTGAAACTTTCTGCTTATTATGACCCCATTTATGATATCTGGGCCAATCTGGCCCTCTAATCTTACCTTTAGAGTTTAGACTTTATTGGTACTTKTATGCACTGACAAATTTCCATTAATGTATAATTCACCATAGTACTTGAGTCAAAAAAGAAAACAGGAGGCTGAGGAACGGCGTGCTAAGCATAAAAAAGCAAAGGAGGATTTCAGAAAAATGCTAGAAGTAAGCACTCTGAAATTTTCTTTTGGTTACTAGATCAACCATGCCTTGTCCTTTTTCTAAGTCTACCTTTATCTTTCAGGAATGCAGTGAGCTGACATCTAGTACAAGATGGGGGTAGTGCATCTGCTTTATATTCCCCAATTTTTCAAATCTCCAAGCATTTAAATTAAGTGCACCTTAGTGTTTACCTGTCACTTAACCTTTTCTTTCATATATGGTAACAGCAAAGCTGTAAACATGTTTGGTAACGATGAGCGTTTCAAAGCCATTGAGCGAGCCAGAGATCGTGAGGATATGTTTGAAGAATACACTGCTGAATTGGAAAAGAAGGTGAGCTTTTGTTTTGATTACAAATACCTTTTACTTAAACACAGGTTTGATTGCCTGTCTACCAGCCTTTTTTTTTTAATACAAGCTGGAGTATGATACAGATTGTTTATAACATGCATAACTGCCTCCCTTTTGGATTTTGTGTTGCTAGGAACGTGCAAAGGAAGAAGAAGAACGTCAACTAAATATCATGGAGTACAGGAAATTTCTGGAGTCATGCGACTTTATTAAGGTATTAGTTCAGTTGTAAGGTCCGCTAGTTTGTATCCTATTCTTCAAGCAAGGTTTCCTGCTATTTCATTGGCCTCCTGATATTCTTGGCACAACTCTTCTCTTTTTTATTCTAAAGTCAAATAGTCAATGGCGAAAAATCAAAGATCGCTTGGTGGGTGATGAAAGATGTTCAAGGCTTGACACTATGGATCAATTGAAAATTTTCCAGGTAAATTTACTACTTGACAGCTATTGTTTGCTGTTATCCTTGTATTTTGATATGAGTTGATCTACATTTGTCATCTTGATACACGGTCCCAGGAATATGTTGGTGATTTGGAAAAAGAAGAGGAAGAYCAAAAAAGAATACAGAAGGTATTGAAATTTGTTCTTATAAGTTATATCTCATGCCCTTTTGGGTCTTGGTGGTAAGGGTTTTYAGTTCAATTCATTCCTACGCAAAATTGCAGGAGTATGATGTATGATGTCAACGACTGTTTGTTATATGAGGAATTTTTGGGTCTTTTATCAATTAAGTTTTAGGTTAAGGAAGAAAACCAATAATAGTGGCTCATTTCTTCAAGCCCACTTAGCAATCCCATATATGTATTCCACTCTGAGATAAAATAGCATTGGTCTTATCAGCTTGTTYGTGTTATGGCATTAGTTAATGTTTTAAGTGTGGTAATACTAACTCATATGGAGTTAATTGAAGTATTGAACGCATGTCCTGTCATGATGTGCTGGAAGCTAACTTTGCCAAACTTAATTTTCTTTATTTTGGTGGATTTGATCTTGATAGGAAGAAATGAGAAAAGTTGAACGGAGAAATCGTGACGAGTTTCGGAAGCTGATGGAAGTACATGTTTCGGATGGCAGCCTGACTGCCAAGACACTTTGGCGGGACTACCACTCAAAGGTGAGCTGCACGTGCACTTCTGTTACTACACTTACTAACCTTGTATTGAAAATAGGCTATGTATCTTTGTTTATCCCCCTCTTTCAAATTRGAGCACTTAAATTAAAATACTTACCAGACTAATGATGGCATGAAGTTGATGCCTAATAATTGTCATTTTTTAGTTTACACATACACCAAAGCACAGCCAAATGGCTACTGCYAGTGTCTAATCTGTATCTACAAATGGTATTAGTTTTAAGCATATGCAAAAATCATGTGTTGTTTGCATTATTTTACTTTGTATAATGCTTATTCTAGCTATTTTTAGCTATGATTCTCCAATTATTAATGCCTGCTTCCCATCCATTTTCAGGTTAAAGATTCATCCGCATATGTTGCAGTTTCGTCCAATAGCTCAGGTTCTACTCCCAAAGAGTTGTTTGAAGATGTAATTGAAGAGCTAAAGAAACAGGTATGCAGATATAAGTGTCCTGTCATATCTGTTATGCGCACTACCAACTTCTGATGCTCTAAGAAGCTTGCATTGTCATGCTATGACTAGATATATTTTAAGTTTTACTCAAGTATGTGTATTGCGTGATATGGGTGTCAAGATTCCGGTTTTTCTAATAGAAGTTTGCTTTACTTTTGTTGCGGAGCTTGCTATTTGTTGCTATTCATTTGGATAGGGKAGAATTAAGTGAGTGCTTCTTGCATGCTGTTGAGCCTTGAACGCTCTCCTTTTTTGAAGGAAGTTGAGAAGTATCAAATCATCTTCTTTATTCCATATCAAAGGAGTGAACGCAGACAACTTAAATCTCTTGTCTAAAAGCTTTCTTTTTCTTTACTCATCACTCATCAGGTTTCTGCTTGGTCTATGGTGTTGTTTGCTGGTAACTGGACAAAGTGACAGTTTGATTTCTTCCTTTAGTAGTCTAGATTATGTGACATTGAACTGTGTTTTTCTGTGTTAGTTAATATTATTCGATACATGAATTGTGATATATTTCCATAGTACTCTCCATGGTTTTGCAACTTGCTGTAGCACATTCTAAATTTTATATAGAGTATTGCTGTTGTTATAACCCATGCTTTGGTATTGGAAAACTTAAGAGTCTCAGGGGTGATTTGGAGAATTACCTTTTATTTTTCTTCTTGAATTCTTGAATGATTGTTAAATAATTTACAAGTTGAATCCTTGTTCTGCATATAAGAAATGAGGGTGGTACGTGATTAAGGATGCTGTGAAGTTGGGAAAGGTTATCATCAATTATCAACTTAATGATTTTTGAGTTTTTACTCCATATTTGTTTGAGTACTAAAGTAAAACTTCCTGAAGGTTGCCTTATTTCTACTTGGACTCTTGAAGACTTCAAAGGCTGCAATTACAAATGAGATCAACTCCTCTGTCAGTTTCAGAGAACAACTTAAAGGATTAGTGTATCTGCTTCTTTTTTTTTTTTTTTTTTTTTTTTCTTTTCTTGAAGCCAGGCTTCTCTTTTGTTTTAGTGTCTTTATGAGTTATGATGCCATTTTTTAATTTTAATGAGGTCTTAGGTTCAATAGAAGTATGAAATAGTGAATTTGTGTGCAGGCACGGATCAATATGTGTCTGTTTGTGTGTCTCTTATTCTATGGGTTAGTAAATACAGAACCTATTTCCATATCATAAATATAAATAGCGTATGGCCTTGCAGTATCCTTTTAGCATAGAGTTTTTCAAAAGTCATGCACAAAAATTAAGGACTAGTATTTATTGTTGGTATTCAACCATTGTTATTGCATTGATAGTGTGAAGAACGAATGGGATGCTTGTTATCTATGTGATTGATAATATGTTATATGATGAACAGGTTAGAAGGATATCACTCTATCCATATACTACAGCCTAATTTTACTCTCTTACTTTGTGATTTGGAGGCTGCTCATTAATCTTTTAGATTTGTTAAAACACAAATTAGTACATTTCTAGTTAACAAGTCAGCTTGTTGTGTGAGCTACTTATAAAACTACTTTAGATTCCTTGTTTTCCATTTTTGTTCGTCAACGTTTCTAGCTATAAATGTCCCTTGTCATATGTTTAGTTTTTTTTTTTTTTTTTTTGTGCGCTAACTTTGGGAAATAAGGTAATGATAGATTAACAACCACACTATTTCTACCTCCAACACACCCTTCGACCATCGTGGACCAGCATTCACGACCACCAGTCCACCACTATTCGACCCTCGACCACAACCATTCAACAGACCACACCCTTGGACCACCGCGTACCAAAAACCATTCAACAACCTCACTATTCAGACCCTCGACACGACAACACCCTAAATCCCCATTCTACCACCCAAGAACCTTAAATCCCCATTCACCCCACAAAACCCTAATCCCAATCGACCACCCACGAAACCTAAATCCCCAATTCGACCGACCACCACGAAACCTAAGTCCATTCGCCACCACCAACGAAAGAAGAGAAAGAGAGAGAAGAGCACCTCGTCCTGGGCTTGTTCGATGGAGTGCGACTTGCTGTTATTTGATTGGCGCGGCTAGTGTTTATAATTCAAAGGGGGTGGTGGGTTCGGTGGTTCGAAAGAGGAGGTGCAGTGGCTAGGGTTTAAGGTTGTGTGGTGGTGTGTGAGGTGGAAGGCGGTGGTGAGAATTTGTAGTATTAGAGTTAATATATCATCATTAATCATTTAATATTAAAGAGTTTATGAATATTTTAAGAATGGCAATTCTGTAAATAAATAGACTTTTTTAAACGCAAAAATAGAAGAAGAGGAATTGTGCTTTTTTTTTGTTACACCCAAAAAGACAATTGTGCTTTATTTCATTATGTAGGGAGTATTTTGATTCCTCTTGCCAAGAAACTTTTTCTTTTTTTATTTGGTTTTCGTTCTTTTTTTTTTTTTTGTAATTTTCCAATATTCCCCCCCCCCCCCCCCCAACACCTCTATTGACCATACTGCTTCCTTTTATTTTATGAATATTAGCCTATAATCAAAGCTAAAACATATCAAAGTAGATATATCTCATGCTATGATTTATTTGGATTCGTTTCATGCAACATGTTAAATTCTGATGCTTTGCAGCTAGTTTTTGACGAATTACTTGAAAGAGTCAGAGAAAAAGAAGAGAAAGAAGTTAAAAGGCGAAAACGTCTTGGAGATGAATTCTTTAACATGTTATGTTCACTCAAGGTAGTGTTTATTCTGTTTGACACAAAAGTTGACTAAATTTTAACTTTGTTGAGGTTTTTTAAGGTCTTATAATTGTATTGCAGGATATAGCTGTTGATTCAAAGTGGGAGGACTGTCTATCGCTATTTGAAGCTCGAGAAGAGTATAGGTAATGCATGTTTATTAATTCTTTTTGATTTTAGATTCTTAGATTGAATATGGTGCTGAACAAATTCTTGTGCATTTGTCTGTTTGCTTAGGAAATGGACTAAGTCAAATATGGTTATGTGGCCCATTATTTGTTGRCAAGCTTTTTAGACCAATCAATTGCTTCGTAGCTTAGGTTGATAATACAAAAAAGYACAAGCTCTACACAGATAGAAAAAGAGCCATATCCAAGTTAACAGATTTTTTGGCATTTAAAGTTCTACTAGGTTTGTGAATGTTATTCCTTGATAAGTGCTGAGGAGGATTCCCCCTCCCGTGTCATCTGGTGAGCAGGTTTCTGGTAATACCTCTTTCCTCAAGGAAGTGTTCAGTGTTCGTTCAGTGGCCTTTTTGAATGCTGTGGCCAAAGTATGTTCCCCTACTTCAYATGAGTTGAAGTCTTATGTGCTGAGGTAGTRCATATTGTTAACTAAAAATGCTTGAATGCTGGAAAGTGGAAAATAATTTTAATTTTTGAATAGAGGACTGTTGACCTCTGAAGTCTTCTTAGCASTAGTTAACAGTAGAGTTACAAGATTGATGAATCCCTCCATRGGAGGAGTGTTCAATCCATCTTTTCATTTTTTCTGTTGTGGGAGAAAAAAAAAGTGAGATAGAGGATCGCTAGTCTTTAATGTCTGAGGTGAATTGCCTTGTGAACTTAGTAGGAGGGGGAGGGTTTGGCCTTGATCCCAGTTAGTAATCTGGTTGATAATGACGGGTTTGGGGATTAAGAAATGAGTGCGTCAGTAAGGAGCTCGTRTTAGACTCTCTTCTAATGTTTTTTCGGGAGAAAATTGAAATCAAGTTTTTATTTTTATTTATTTAAAAAAATATGTTTCTGCACTTGTACTGTTTAGGACTCGAGATCTATGTATACAAATGTTGGGCAGGAGGAAGTTGTGTGTATAACTATTACTTAACGAAACAAATGTCTTCTTCACCTTGAAAACGGTAAAAAAGTTAACATCAGAGGTTATTATGCAAAAAGTTATTTGTTATAAGAGGAGGTTTGGTAGATTTAGGATCTCTACCATATCCTTTCATTTTGGTCATCTATATAGTTTCCCTATGGCGGGGAAGCCTTACATTTTATATTCGGAACTATTGTAGGAATGGATGGTATATATGTTTTTCTATTTTTGGTCGTTAACACTTTTTTCCTTCTTAGATGATCCATAATCTAGAAGAATGTTCCTACTTTCATGGCTCAAAGTTAGTTAAGGGAACTCTGATGTTTTGAAAGTTAATATGGTCTTCTTTTCTTGATGATCTTGCCTCTCTTTTATTGACTAAAAAACTTTTGGGTTACTGTTTTCGTATGCATATCTTTGTCTACAAATGAATTTTGTTTCAGAAAATCAATGAACATTGGTAGTTATAAAACATTCCCTCCATAAAGTTCTTTCATTTATTGTGTTTTGGTCCATTTCATAAAGTTCTTCCATATAGTTTTCATTTTTTTCCATGTATAACAACTTCACAATACGGAGTATATTTTTTTATTTGACTATGGCCCACAACTTTCTCTTTCCTTAGTTACTTTTACACTACATACAACACACTTATTCYTACTTTTTCTCTCACAAATATCACAGCACCACCCTCTCTTAAAAGGAATCACTAGTTCACTACCCAAATCCAATACTATACTTTTCTTTTTCGAGTTACAATAACATGGGAGAATTTTATCTAAAAACGTGACATAACTTGGTACTTGCACTAATTTCATAATCATGTTGGCCAAGCTAAATTATTGTTTTTGTTTAGTATACATATGCCCAATATTACCTGAGGTATTAGTTTACATAAGAAGTTAATGCGAGATATCCAGAAATTAGGGATTGTAATGATTATAAGAGAATGTTAGAGGAGAATTTTGGGATCTGTTAATTTATCTACTAATTCACACTTCTGCTGTTCTGCACATATTGAACCAAGCTTGGTGTCATCTGTTTTAGAACTAGATCTGTAACTAGAGTTGTGCGCGATGCAACTATACCATCTTCATCTTAAAGATTCTTAATCTTGGGAATAAAGATTTTATATGGTTCGCATGGCATTTTTAAGTGTTAGTGTATCGTGGCTTGCTCAAATTGTTCTCTTTGTGTTGCTTGATTCGCCTGTGATAAGTGGTCTCGATGGGAGAGGAGAGGACCTTAGACTTGCTAGAAAACGTGAGATTCTTATTGGAGATCTAGCTGGTCGTTGAGAAGACTGTTTAAGAAGTGAAAGGAGGAGAAGGAGCAAAGAAGAGAAGAAGAAAAGGGTGAATTGTCTGAAAGCGAAGCATTTAGTAAGAGTATATTGATTATATATTGGTTCTAAAAAAAGAATGTGTATACTGGACATTGCATAAGTTCAAGGACCAATTTTTCGCTCTCTTTTTCGCTTTAAATTCTGGTATCCTTTTTAGTGACTAAACTCTTGCTGCCGACCAATCTTACTGTTCTCACCGAATGACCAGTCTCTCAATTTTTAATTATGTTGAATGTTGTGGATTGTATCAACAAAAGAAATTGTTAATTTTTATTCTCACTTTCCCTCTAAAAGTACGTTAATTTGGCTATTTTGTATGTTCTTTTCATATATAATTCAATGATCACATTGAACTAATTATAACTATTCAGTGTTGTTTGGGTAGCCCGTTTATGAACTACTTTGGACCGTATAATAGATCTAGATAAAGTAGGATTTTTGGAACTTATATTTTCTAATTTTGTTTTGGGATATTTCATTTGGTACCAGTGTTACTTTTGATTTTTTCATTTGATAACACTATTTTTTTGGGATTCTGTTAAATAAATTGGGTTAAAGCTTTACATCTGTTGGTGTGTTTTTTTTATCTGTGTCACTCATAAAAAGGATTTTTTAGTCCTTTTTTTGCTAATTAGACTTCGAAGTTGATCCTAATGGGCAAAATGACTCATAATACTTTACCTGAGTAATTTCGTAGCACACAAACTAAGGGACAAAAGTACCTTAAATACTAAAATCAAACTATTTTGCATGCACACAATTTATTCTGCTGTTCCATATCTGAGCTTCTTTTTTTTTTTCCTCCCTCTTTTTTAGGCGAAAGAGAGAAAGGAAGAGAAAGAGAGAAAAAGGTCCAGGGATAAGGGAGAAAGTCAGGAGACGCACAGAGATAGAGGAAAGGACAGGGCTGGTAGGGATACGGAGATGCTGAACCTGATCTTGATGAAACTTCAGTATCAAATCAGGGTAGAAAATCTGGAAAAGACATGGATAAGAGACACCTTAAGCGTCATCATGATGATGAGAATGATTCGAGTTTGGATAAGATGAAAAGATTCTTCAAAGAGCTTCACCATGGCACAGAGTAGTGAACGTAAGAGTCAAGAAAAGTATGGATCGTCTTCATCATCACAAGTTTAGTAAGAGCGTCAGGTTCTCCAATCTCTTCTTATGAAGCTACTACTTAAGTAAAGAAACCAACTCTTGATTTCTATTTTGCACTCACAATTTTTTCTTTTTTCTTTATCTACAATAATGTAGGCGGAGCAGCACACAGAAGATCTACAAATCTGACAATGAAGCAAACATAAGAACCACAGGAGAGAGCATCGTAATGGTTCTCAGTAGAAGGGCAGACAATGATGAGCTCGAAGATGGCGGGAGTTGGGTAAGTAACTCAAGCCAATTTTTTATTTTTGAATTTGCTTTTGGTAAAAAACTATAAAAGTTCGTAAAGTCACACACCACACCACACAAACCCCTTGGGCCCTTACTCCTATCACATTTAACCTTTACTGTGTTGTCGACTTAGTTACTTGGACTTCTCATTTCATCTTAAGTACCCTTGTTGGATCGTTGACATCTGAATGGGTATGGATACTAGTTGACCCATTTCACTTGGGCCAAATTTATTGAAAAAATTCACAAAATAAGCAACATTGGGACAACTTGGTCATAGGTCATGGTCGTTTGTCACAATGGGTATATGAGTCCTGTACATATCGTTGATTAGGTGTTGCTGTCTATATTTATATAGATGGTGATGCTGGCTCTTACTGAAGTTTAAATTTGTTCGCAAACAATACAATCGCTATGAATTTCACAATAATTAAATCCTCGTACTGAGGACCAATATTATTTTGTGAGGTATTTCGATTATTTTTTTCATGAACTAATGAATGAAATGGGTAGAATCAGTAATATGTAATTGAATGCTTACTGCGAATCAAGCTATAATGGATACTTAGAATTCTATATAATTACGAATTATTGCCAAATGTTACTAACTTGAATAGGCAGATGATAAGAATAAAAAGCATCTCAATTATCGGATGGTATAAGATGATAGGTAGAGTATTTTAATTTTTGAAATGTGTGAGCGATGGTCGTAGAGTGCAACTATATGACTAGCTTTGGCAGTTTTGTGATATCGAATTGCACTCCCTGCATTGCTTCACGTATAAAGTCTCTAGAATTTTCGATATTGGGAGACACAAAACAGATACGGTACGGTCTGAAAGACCCTCGTCGGAAGAATTAGCTGATTCAAGTGCTTGTTCGATGTGAGCCTGCAGGGTGTGTCTGAAAAGCATTGTTCTCGCCTCATCTCTCTCTTGTACAAAAAGTAGATCGCTCTATTTAGTGTATAAAGAGTCTAAACTGCTAGGAGAGTGTCGGTTGTCGGTGTTTTCGAACATTGAAGTCCTGTCACAGCGTATAACACGTGTAAGGTTAAAGATCGTAAAAGAGCCTTGATATAAGATGGACGCATTATTTGAAGCGTTGTATGTAAAGATATCGTTATAACCTAATCAGAACGCAACGTGAGAAAAGAGCTAGGACTCGCGACTTGATATCTTTTAAAGTGCGGTCATAAGCAATTTATTTTCTCGATATCATTTGGCAGTATAGTTGGTCTAGTAGAGTTCTAGAATAATGATGACTCGTTGTAGGAACATACATCTTGCTCATCAATTTGACTGTGTGAGTGCAGTGAGGTAAGTTGAGGTCTGGTGCTAGTGATAGAACTTGCCTGCCGCTGAGATCGCTGTAGCTGAGCTACCAGTGTTCGAGTTTTTGAGTTGGTTGAGCTACTAGCTCAAGGGTGTGTAATGGATAAAGGTTCGCTGTGTAGCATAGTCTATTGCGGGGCTGTCGAGTCTAAGGATAGAGAGGAAAATTTAAATCATTATTTAATCATACGATGTCAGTTGACACGTCATTCGACAATTGTGTTTGTGATGCTCCTAGCTTCGCTGTAGATGAGCAACTGAAAGAAGGGAGCACGGCCTTCGTGATCGAGAAGGTTTTCAGAAGGTGAATAGGTCGAAACTGGGGCTATTTGCCAGGGGTACAAGAGTAGGGGAGGATAACCACAGCTGCTTGGAAAAGCTAAACTATGAAAGATCTCGTTTGTTACAGTCGTACT
>SNQN01000411.1:90036-102616 GCA_008642245.1 Bassia scoparia
AATAATATATTGTCGGTTACAAAAATATTTTGACTGACTTTAAAGCTGGATTTCATGAGTCACAAAACCTAACTTCTTTTCCGTTCTCTAAAGTGTGCTGCAATTGGCGATGAAATGAGTATTTCGGGTAAGAACGAGGGGTAGTTCGGTTGATTAATGTTTTTTGTTAGATCCCAATAAATTTTGGGATCAATCTCATCCGCACTTACTTGTCTACAGCCATTTAAGCACACAAAAAAATGAGTATTTTAGGGTAGGAGGTGTTAGACGGTTAGTCCAACCACACACAAGTGCGATAATTTCTTACTTGACACAAACACAATTGTTTATGCTTATTTTCCAACCATAAACAATTGTGTTTGTGTCAAGTAAGAAATTATCGCACTTGGATGCAATGGTTTAATTTTGCAATTATATTTAGGAGAATTTTAAACGAAACCCGTTTATACTAGAATCGAAGTTCCCTTTTCGTGTGAACTTCCACACATAGCCTCAACTTATTTCTCGTGTGAACTATGATTTGGTCGCCCAGGTCATGGTTGGAGGGATATGTGTGGAAATTCACACGAAAAATGGACTTTAATTCTAATATAAACGGATTTCGCTTAGCACTTCGATTATATTTATACTCCCTAAGTTCATGAGCCCCCTTTTCTTTGCAACTTATGTCCAAAAAAATGGATCATGTTACAAAGAAAGAACGACAAAGGATGTACACTAGTACCTATTGTAAATTACAATTTGTAATACGGTGAGGTGAGCAAATTTGGGTTATGGGCCAAAATAGGTATTTGGATCCATCGGGGTGGGCTAGGACTCCGGCCTAAAACTTTAGGACTTGGACATATTTTGCTCACCTTAGTACAAGTTTGTAACACGCAAATTCTATTATGGTCCCGGGACCATAGTTTATGTTCTCATTATGATTCCGGGCAAATGTTCATTTCCGAAACTAGAAATTCATTTCTAGTTTCGAAAATGAACATTTGTCTGGGATCATATGGTCCCGGGACCATAATAGATCTATTGCAAGTAACATTACTTTAAAATCAACAAGTAATTGCCGCAAGTCTAACGAGTTTTTGGACATTAGTGCTATTGAATGAAGGACCCGCTCCTAGTTTGCCTCATTTTTGGAAATTTGGTACAAGCCCGACAGGCCGACACGATGTTACCCCTGATTCGTATTGGTACAATTTGTAAATGGTCTCAGGTAAATATTTATGTCCAATAATACAAATGTTCATTTTCGAATGCAAATGTTCATCTTTAAATGTAAATGTTCATCTCCAAATACAAATGTTCATATCTGAAAATGAACATTTGTATTTTTGAATATGAACAAGGAAGGAGATGACAAGAGCTTAAGTATATATGGGAAGCAAAGGTTAGATTGGATGAGAGTTAATACAAAAGGTGACGTCCGTCATTAGTAAGGGCAAACCTGCTAACAGAACTAACATCGGAGGTATATGAGGTGAATCGAATAACTTAGAGGTTATGATGTTATAGCTAGCCTTACATTATACATATACGAAGTATTTACTTCGTATATATTGAATCTCGCCTACGACTTCTAAAGATTTGAACTATTATTAGGAATTTTTTTTTACGAGGAGTGAATATTTATTATGGGAGGAGTCTATAAAAGACAATGTGAAATAAATTCAAACTTTTTTGTAATGTCCAAATTCTCGTTCCACATTTCAAACACGGTTTGGGAATTGGATCGAAATTGAGAGCTGTATCCATCCATTAGTCAATTATAAAAGTGAACGTGTATCACACCTCAAATTAAAAAAAAAAAAATATCACCTCAAAATTAGAAACTTTGTAGAATATTAATAATTGCCCGGAAATCTGTACCATACAGAACTAGATACTGATGCAAATATTAAATCATTCAATTATTCAATACTCACGATGTGCACATCTCATTAAACTGAATATTTTAAGATAAACCTGTCTAATACAATGACAAATTGAGCAATAAACGGTTTATTATACGAAATAATTCTCTACCCATTGGTAATTACTCATTACTATAAAGTGTGTGAATTAAATATTCTGAAATGTAACTTGTATGATTAGTAAGTAATATTTTATTATCTCTATTGGTAGTGGATAATTTACCACTCAGTAAACGTAGCAATGACATTTATTATTACTTTTGTTCTTTTTACCTTATTTTTCACCCATTTCTGAATATTTTAATTATTAGATATAGAAACACTTTTCTATCATTGAACATGTTAAAGCATGAAGGTTCACCATTGTCAACTCTAATTTATCTATTTATTTGTAATAAATAAAATTATAATACAATCAGTTATGGGCGTGTTTGACGTATTTTTGTAAGTTTTATTTACATTTTGACTAATGTAAAAGCTACTGGAATTATAATACATATCGGTTATGGCGTGTTTGACGTATTTTTTTAAGTAGCATTTACATTTTGACTAGTGTAAGAAGCTACTGGATTAATTTCATTAGTTTCGAAAGATAGTGTTTTGAGTAGCGGTTAAGGATTCAACACTATTTTTTCTAACGCTAGTAGAAAACGTAATAAACTAATAGTGTTTACCGCTATATAAATAAATACAACGCTACAATTATCGAATCATATTAAAAAAAAACTATTTTCACCGTTATAATCTACTACTTAGATAATACCGTGCGAGATGCCGGTTTTAAATGCACAAAATGATGAAATACCGAGGTTATAAGAAATTGTATATTATTCTAAATAAATTCAAAAGATATAAAATAAAATCGTAACTTACTATTGTAATCCTAGAAAATAAACCAATTGGAATAATTAATTATGAAGATAAATTAGTCGTCGAATTTATGTAACGATGTTTGGAGATGTAAAAAATTCTAAAATATGTATGTTTTGATTGGACATTACATTTTGAGGTTTGGATCCTATGGAGTTGAACACTATAGTTTTTTATAATCAAGCCTTTAAAAAATAATTCATATACATTATGTATGCATAATTTTAAAACTAAAATAAAAATAAAGTAAAATAAAATATATTTAAAAAAACTTTTACTCTCAGAACTTTGGTCAGAATTAAAAGTAAAATAAATTAGTGTTTGTTACTTCACCATTAAACGCTAGTGTTCATATTATAAATACTAGTTTTTCTTGCACGCTATGAGTGCTGTCTACAAATGCAAAAAAAATTGATTGTGTTTTAATTTCAAATTCAAATAATGGATTGTAACAGTTTGAAAATGATTTCATTTATATCAATTTATATTTTAATCACAACTTTCTTTTTTTACTATGTGGTTATTTTAAGGTAGCTTATGTATGTAAATTTAAATATGCTATATATGCAAGTTTTATTTTAAGAATGCAATTGATTAAAGGAGTGTTAATATGTAATTTTAAACTTATCAAAGGGTAATTTTGTATTTTTATAGGGGACACCGTTGCTCCCCTTGGCTTATATAATAGAGATTTAATGATTTCTATCTACCCAAATCATTTTAACTCTAACTACTACGGTATTGTTAACCTCTATTTATTTACTGTATTATTAATATGTAAGTAAATTTACAAATAAAAACATCGACGATTTTATAAGTACAAAGAGCTAGAGCAAAGCGATGAAATGTGTGTTGACATTTGCACATCTTTCTTCTCGTCTTCCTTCTTCACCGCAATCTACTAAACATGACTGTACACACTCTTCTTCTTCTTCTTCTCCTCCTTTTTATCGTCGCTTTTACTCCGGCATACGCCGGCGAAGCGTGTTATCTCCGGATTTTCCGGCAAACTCCCTTTCAATCTCCAAACTGGGTATGTTACGTCCATCATCTTAAAATATTCTGATTTTTATATCTTGGATTGTTTTATCAGAAATTAATGTTGTATTCAGAGATTAATTTTTGTGAAATTAGGTATATAAATGTGGATTCAGAGATATTCTACTACTTTGTTGAATCAGAAGGAATCCAAGAACGACCTTTGCTTCTTTGGCTTACTGGAGGACCTGGTTGTTCTTCTTGAACAGTCTTGTTTATGAATTGGTAATTTCTTTTTTTTTTAATTAATTAATTATGTTTATGTTTTTTCATTTTCCAACATTGTTTGAGATTGAGTGATGTTACTAATTTATTTTTAGTAAACATAAAAAAAATTAATATTTTTCTTTTTTGGGTTATTATTTGGCATAATTAGTTAGCTAGTTTGGACTATTTGGTAGCCTATTATTCATTAGTAATGATTCATTATTTTTCTACTAAATAAATACTTGAAAATGATAATGAGTTCGCTTTTACTAAAACATAGTAATTGGAGTGGGTGGAAGGGAAGGTCCACGTTAGCTATCAAAATATCAATTGTGTTGTGTGCTTGTCTTCCTCGTGTTTATCGTTTGTTCAAGGATATACCAAACTTTTTTAGAGTCCCATGAGTCGCAAAGGAATGATCAACACAACGGCACACTAATACACATGGAAGGAATTAAGGAAATAATTATTAACTTTTAACCTACGTCTCATTCAAGAGTTGATGTTATTTACAATTTTAACTTTGTGTGAGAATTAAAAATCGATGATCATTTGTCATTATTTGGTTCGCTTTAACTTAAGCTTTTGACATTCGAGCATTTTCCTTTTTGCTTATGTAGCTAATGGCCTATGTCACTTTTTCATGGGGATAGTGTCATGTTAAACTTGTGTTATCCGTCTTGGGTACATGACTAACCAAGTCTGCTCAGTTATGACTTACCTTAACGCAATTTGATTACTCTAATGATTGTTTGGTTGGATGTATGAACATTACTGCTCATGTATATGCAAGACGTCATCAATCTCGAATTCCTCAGAAGTGCAAAATGCACCTACCGCGACTAAGCCCAATGAAGGCTAACGATGGAATTCCATGATAGAGAGTTAAGTACTCATCCCGATTGGAGTGTAGAGAAAGTTCATGCTCGCTATGTATACTATAGGGTTGTTTCTTGTATTTATTTGCTGCATTTATATGGATACTTGACACTTAATGAGATTATTTGTTGATTGGATCGTTAATATTCAACTAATGGTTCCAAATTTAGAGCAACAACCGACAGGTTTCTTCCAAGGCAAGGCATTGAAAGATCAATCAATAATATGCTCCCTATGATCTGTGTGAAAGTGTCAAATTATACTATAGGCTAGAAATACTGTATTTTAGCTGTCATGAAAATATGATAGAAGTTTAAAGTAATTTGAGTAATTTCTGTATATTAAGTTGGTTTTGCCTGTAATCAATTTGGCAGGACCATTGCAATTTGACCTTGATGCATCAATAGAAGGCGGTCTACCCCAGTTGAGATCTTATGAACAATCTTGGACCAAGGTAAGGAAACAGTGAGATGAGTGACAGGAAGTCAGAACTCAGAAAGTAGGCTGAGCTTTCAAAATCTYTCCTCACKCTTTATATTTTCTCTTTTCGAGTATTGTAATGTGGCTTGCTTTATATGCAGAGTGCTAGCATAATATTTCTAGACTCCCCAGTGGGAACAGGCTTCTCCTATTCAAAAACTGAAGAAGGATGGCCAAGTTCAGACACACAAGCAGCAAATGAAGCTTATCAGTTTTTAATGCAGGTGCACTTATTATAATCTTTATTTGCTTGTTGGAATACATGTAAAATATGGTCATACCTCATTAGGTAACAGTTCTTAGACGAATGGCGTTGAATGTTAATTTCTTGATGCAGTGGGTGGCAGAAAATCCCCAGTACCTTGAGGTTCCATTTTATGTAGGTGGGGATGGATACTCTGGAATAATTGTCCCGCTGATCACAAAATTAGTAATAGAAGGTAGTTTCATCTTTTTAATTCCTTGGTAATGGCATACACTGTTCTTTGATCACGTTCCCTTACTATCTGATGGTTTGATTTATTATAAATTCTTCTTTGAACAGGTAATGAAGCTGGAGTGCAACCACAATTGAACCTAAAGGTAATGTTATTTGAGCATTAAATGTTTGCATATATTTCCTGAGCGATTCATACATTGGTAGTCCAATAAACATCTTCTCTGATATATTTTGATAATGCAGGGATATTTAGTGGGGAGTCCGAATACTGACGAATTCATCGACGCAAATTCAAAAGTAGAGTTTGCTCATAGGATGGCACTCATATCAGATATAACTTATGATGTAAGTTTCAGCAAGACTAAATTATTGTACGATGATGTGCATTGTTATTCCCATTACCTTTATATAAAGGAAGCTGAGTCACTCTACATCTTCACTTGTTGCACTCCCTTGTAAGATATAGACAGAATATCCAGCCACAACTAGAATGTTATGCTTATAGTTACTGTTGCCATTTGTAATTAGTCTCTTTTATCTGGATGTTGCAGAGTGCAAAGAAACACTGTAAAAAGAACTATGTAGATGTGGATCCACAAAACACACAATGTGTTCTTGCTCTCGAGGATTATGAAAGGGTTTGTACTTTGTAGTATTTAATTTGCAAGATTGATACTGATTTTCGAAATGCATCTATCTGCAGTGAATAGCTTCATTTTTGCAGTGTGTCAGAGCGATATGGCTACCATATTCTGGACCAAATGTACACTAGGTAGGCCACAAGATGTAGATGGACAAGAGATCTCTTCAAGAGGATCCCAACGAATTTATTCTTTCTGTCCTCAAGTATCAAATCTTTGGTGCAGGGCTATTCTTCTTTTATACTTTCTTTCTTTTGATTTTTTTATGGTTCTGTTCTGATATGTGAGATTTTAATTTTCTGTTCTTTTCACAGAGTTTCAATTACGGCCTTTCTGACATCTGGGCAAATGATGAAGCAGTTCAGGATGCCTTGCACAGTGGCAAGGTACGAATTTAATCATTTATTTTGGGCATGATGTAACAATATTTATGTCAAGTTTTGACTGCTCAACTAATTAATCCTAATTTATAGGCATCTGTTCTGCAAGTTTAGCATTGTGGCCTCATGATTTCAACGTAAAAAAAAAGGTTCATGAAATAACTAACGAGTGCAACTAGTGAGGCCAAGGCAGTAATGTCATATATGGCCACAGGTTGCCATGTCACAGAAAAATAAGTGAAGGGGTAATAGTTACATAAGTTGAAGTAGGTTTAGGTAACAAAGAAGTTAGGTTAGCTCGCCTAAAAGAGAGGTATGGCTAACAATGAAATCTTAATTATCTGTGTTTTCAGACTTATTTTTGTTTATTTGAACTCATTTCACTAAACTGAATGTATTAGCAATTTGACTCATTAGACCTTATGTGAAGTTATCTTACGGTTCTTACTTATCTAAAGTTATTTTTTGCTAAATTTAGCAAATATAGCTGGAAAGCATGGACGTAGTCTTGAATAAGATTATTTCTAATATATACTGTCCTATGTGTTTGATGTCGCATTAGGAACTGTAAAGCAGTGGAGCAGGTCACCAGACTTTCATATACAGAGATCAACCATAGTGTTGTACAAGTTCATCAAACCTTACTAATTATAACTCAGAGTTAAGTATACAGGTAATCACTTTCTGATGTTTTTTGTTTTATTTCTCGAGTTTCCATTTGCATACACGGAAATTGTTCATACTTTGTCCATTTCTATGATATCAGTGGTGATAGAACATGGTTGTTACATTGTTGGAGTCGTGCAATGGAAAGTCTATTTAAAAAGCGGCCAAGCTACTCTTGCAGTAAATGGCGTCCATGGTTGTTGATGCTCAAGTTGGAGGGTAATGTTTCTGAACTCATTTTTTTTTTTCTACCTTCAGATTTTCTTTCCTTTTCGTGGGAACACAAACAAATAAATTACAAAATACATAAAATTATAACAAGCAGAAGACAGATCTAAGAACCAGACTCTTGGGATTGATTTCCAGTTCAGGCCTTAGAAACGCATCTGACCTAGGAACAGTAGAAGATATGCATATGAATTGGTCCAAGGTCTGGGTAATTATCCAGAAACAGGTTATTTGCACTCTGGTAAGATTGTTTTGGGCCCTGGTTATTTGCTTCAACTAGTCTCCTTCAGAATCGCATGCCTCAGCTTGTCATGAGAAGCAGCATGCAATCGATTCCTTTCTGGAAGTCTATTACCATTTAAATTTCAGATATTCTCTCTAGTATCTACCCTTTGCACGCAAACCATTGGTTCTTTGTGTTCTTCGTCAACACAACCCTGCGCACTCACTTTTACTTCATTTAGGACTGCACGTCTACACTCGGTTCTCCATATCTTAAACCCTCTTTCTTAACTATGATCTTTTGAACAACAGCATCCTCATTCCTTTTCCACAACATATAAGCTCATAATGACGTCAAGTTGGTAGAATGCCAAAACAAAGCTTAACTTCTAAGAAATCAGATGCTCCAGAGAATGGAATAAAACTCTCAGCAGTTCTGAGCTAGTAGGCTGTACTGATAAAAAGCATTAATAATTAATTTTGATCCATCCTGATTGGAATACCATTCTCATTTGATACCAAATTCAAAGTTTCATCAACTGTTCATGAAAATATAATGTCTAATGGATTTTTTTCACTTTCTTTTTTCTTGCAAGAGAGTGCTATGTATAAATGTATAACGGAACAACTTGAGCTACGTTACAACTGTCGACGATTTCAAGTTCATAGCTTAGAACATTAGAGATCCAGATAGATAAAATCTCTAGTTTCAAGATCTGTAAAATGAGACTTCTACTCCTTCATATCAAGGCACATGCATTAATTTGTAGGACTTTTTTAAATATAAATTCCAGTTTCAAAGTAGTCTTTCACAATATTGCTATATTGCTCATACGCGCGCTGTCCATTTTCTATAATTTCATCCAAGTATTGTGAGGTGTAGCCGTGTAGGCTCTATCCAGTCTTTCATTAATTTTATCCTACCTTCCCTACACTTCATGTTAGGTGAGCCGTGAGCCATACAGAAAGATCAGCTTCCGTCTCATATATGAGTATAGAGCCATTAAGTATCAGAGATCACAATTAAAAATATATGGAGACTTAGAATAACTACAAGTGGGCAATCAGGAAGACGATATGGGATGGCAATTCGTGGACTAGCCAACGAATAAGCAAGTACAGGGGTGTTGCAGAAGAAGGCCCCTGCAATTTCACGACATCGACTTCATTTTCATCTTTGGGCTGTATTGGTCCAGCTGAAGTCACATTCAGACGATATGAGGTGCAATTTCGTGAACTAGCCACAGATAAAGCAAGTACAGTGTGTTCTCAGAGAAAGGCCATGCAATTTCACGACTCGACTTCATTTTTCATCTTTGGCTGTATTGGCCAGGCTGAAGTCACATTTCAGTAGGGTGTCCATGTAGTAGAAAATTTCTTTTCCAGTGAGCGAAAAAGAGCAGATGCATCCCACCAGTTTTCCAACATTCTCTCATTGTCACAGTCTCCAGTTGTTTATGTACTCTGTCATTGGCTACTCATTGCTATCACTCAGAATTTTCTCTAACCTTGAAGCTATTAGTTCACAGACTACAGTCTTTCTTGATGCAGCCATTTATTTTTCCTGTATAGGAATTAACTGACGTATTATTGTATTAAAGTTCGCTAATTATCTTTTCAATACTGAAATGTGATAGGTATACAAGAAAAATACCAGAAGAATTCTGCTTACTATCTGCTATGCAACGTGAAGGTAAACACACAACTTATCATGGCATCTAAATCTCAACAGCATAAGTTTTACGATTCTTTTTGCATTTTTTCCATTGGTAGTGTTGTAAAGTGGTATTGTATTTTGTATTCCCCACATTAATATCATAGATGTAAAAGTTTTCTATTTCCACAGCCTCGTCTGTTCATCGTTTAAGATGAAGTTTCAGTAAACTACTTTTTTAGTCGGTAAATTGGTTTGATTAGTAATAGTTCTGTTAACTAACCATATTATAATTTTGGATTTTATACAGGGTGGAGGCCATACAGCAGCAGTACTCCGCAGCGAATGCTCTGAAATGTTCAAAGATGGGTTTCACTTTATCCTCTATGATATGCAAGGCTTGACAGCTATCAGTTGGGTTTCAGCAAGTTTATTACTTGTATGTAATATCACTTTGGACATTATGTAGGATTCTTAGCATGTCACACAAGTTTGTGGCAAAGTTGCATTCAAGATTGAAAGCCAATTTCATTTGTTCTGAAAAGTATATATTCATTGGGTCATATCAATCAATCAAAGTTTAAATCGCATTGGTCTTAGTGAGATAACCAGGTCTGCTCGCAAGCTAGAATTGATACAACAGGGAGTCCGGAGTCCAGGACTAAGGAGTTGGCGAGTTGTAGTGTAAATATTACCAGTGCCTTGAAACGAGAGTTGGAGCGTTGTTTACATTAGCTTATTTTCACTTCAGCTCAGCCATTCAGTTTCAGTTCAGTTCTTAACCCAATTTCTCTCTCATTAAATATTCATTCAATTCAGTTTAGTTCAGTTCATTTGATTTCAGTTAATGTAACAGGTCCTTGGTCACCGGAGCGTTAAACTTAAATGCGAGAGTTGAGGATAACTCATGGTTAAGTTTACCTCTAGGTTTAGGAGATTTCGGATCGATTCTCATTCCGATCCTTGTGGCTCTCTTAGCAACAACAAAAAAAAACCTAAATGTATTAGTTGAGACACTCACACGATGTCAGTCGCACCTCATCTCGTTTTTCCAAAATTTTCAAACCTTAAGGGTGAGTGAGATGATCATCACTGAGTTTAAGCTCCAAATGGTTTCTCCATACAATTGTTTTAAATTTCATTAGTTTCAGCGATAGTGACTAACCCAAGTGGACTCTCTTTGGCCCCAAATTTTATGTGGGTTCTTCATATTACCATGTGAACCAAGGTATAATTTTCGACAATTTTTGAGAAATTGTCCGAAAGATATTTTCATGATTATCTTTGTTTTGGCTCTAAATAACGTCATTTCGGACACCGTTCTTTTACCAAGAAATTCTCAAACCTTAAGGGTGACGAGAGTTTATACTCGCCATGTTTAAACTTAACGAATATTGTACCTCCTACGAGTGTTTCGACAAATGGTAATTTGAGTCCATTGCGGCCTTAAAGTAACCTCATAATGGCTCTTTGGCCCTAAATTTTGCATAGGTTCATCATATGACATGTGACCAACAGACAATTTTCGAATTTTTTCGAAATTAATTGAAGTTCTTTTTCATGGATTATAATCTTCGTTTCGACACAAAAACGACGTCATTTTTGGACCCCGACTCGTTTTTCCAAAAAAATTCACACCTTAAGAATGATTGAGGGATGTTACTCACCGTTTAAGCCCCAAACGACGAGTGTGATTCCTCTACGAGTGTTAAAACACTGTGTTTGAGCGACGACGACCTCAAAGGTAACCCTTATGGACTCCTTTGGCACCAAAAGTTTTCGTAGGTTCATCATATGAACTTGTGAACCCATGTTACAATTTTCAGCAATTTTTTCAAAAATTGAGCGAAAATTCATTTTTTTTGTGGATTAATCTTTGTTTCGACTCCAAAACGACGTCATTCTGGACCTCGTCTTGTTTTACCAAGAAATTCTTCCACATCTTAAGGGTGGTGAGTGATGGCTCTTCGCCAAGTTTCAGGCCTCAAACGACTAGAGTTGTGCCAACCCTGCGGATTTTAACGTTTTGGCGTTTTCGTCGTTTGTGTCCTTCGAAAGCCCATCATATATCTTAGTTTTCGTGCTAAATTTTGCGTGGTATCATTATATGGTTTTGAGATCCAATCTTATTCTTTTTGGACATTTCTGAAGATCTTATTTTCGTGATACAACTCAATTTTGTCCAAAACTTCTCACTCACCTTAAGTGTGATATTGGATGGCTCCTCACCAAGTTACAGTCTCAAATGACATCTAATGAATTAGTCTCCTTTTTTTTGTGAAAAATCTCGAAATCAGTTTAGTATTATCAAGTGTGTTTTCTCTCTCTAGTTTCTAGAGAGAGGGTGTTCCCTCTAGGGTTTCCCTTGGGAGGGTTTTGTGCCCCTTGTTTGGGCCTCGTTGGTGTCGCTCTAGGCGGCGCTCTCTCTCTGTTTCGCTCTCTCCTCCTCCTCCTCTCCTCTCTCTCTCTAGCCTCCCAGTTTCGTCTGCACCGGTTTCGGGGGCGCCGCCGCGCAGGGGGGGAGGGTTTCGGCCCTCCCTTCTTGCCGGCGGGCTCCCCCCTTTCGCTCCTTTGAAGATTGGGTCTGTTTTCGACCTCCTTTCTCGTGTCGGGGCGTCGTTTGGTCTGTGCGGGGTTGTTGAGTTCTCGATCTGTTTTCCTCTTCCGTTCTTTCTCCCTTTTGGCGGCGGCGGCGCTGGCGCTTGTTTCGGTTTCGGTGTTGGCTGGTTGGGTGGTGGCTGGGCGTTTCCGTGGTTGTTGGGGAGGTTCTGGGCAGAGAGGAGTTTGGTTTGGGGTTCGTGGGCTGTCGTGAGGGGTGGACGGCGTCTCAGGCGAGTTTGGTCTTGGTGGATGACGGTCGGTCTTCTCAGGACTCTTTGTTTTCTTTTTTTAGTTTCTGTCCTGTTTCTGTGTTTTGGTTCCTCTGGTCGGGTCATTGCCCCGCGTCGTGGCCGCGTTTTTGGTTC
>SNQN01000411.1:102641-122673 GCA_008642245.1 Bassia scoparia
ATAGCATCTGTTCTGCATAGTTTAGACCTTGTGGCCTCATGATTTCAACGTAAAAAAAAAAGGTTCATGAAATAACTCAACGAGTGCAAATCTAGTGAAGCAAGGGCCAGTAATGTCATATAATGGCCACAGGTTGCCCATGTTCACAGAAAAATAAGTGAAGTGGTAATAGGTTCATATAAGTTGAAGTAGGTTTAGGTAACAAAGAAGTTTAGGTTAGCTCGCCTAAAGAGAGGTATGGCTAAAACAATGAAATCTTAATTGATTCTGTTGTTTCAGCTTATTTTTGTTTTATTTGAACTCATTTTCACTAAACTGAATGTATTAGCTATATGAACTCATTAGACCTTAGTGAAGTTATCTTACGGTTCTTACCTTATCTAAAGTTATTTTTGCAAAATTAAGCTAAATGAGCTAGGAAAGCATGACGTACGTCATGAATATAGAAGTAATTCTCACATGAGATATACTCTACCTATGTGTCTGAGTGGCAAGCATTAGTCGCAACAACTGATACTACGCCAGCATTCTCGTAAGCAGTGGAGCAGTGCAACCAGAACTAATTAGCTATATACAGAGATCAACCAAGTCTAGTGTTGTACAAGTTCATCAAAACTCATCTAGTATTCTATAATAAACACGGTATGTGAACTTCATAATCGCTTCCTGATGTCTTTTTTATTTCTCGAGTTTTCCATTTGCATACACGAAAATTGTTCATACTTTGTCCATTTTCTATGATATCAGGGTGATAGAGACATGGTTGTTACTATTTGTTGGACGTGCAATGGATAAAGTCTATTAAAAAAGCGGCCAAGCTAACTCTGCAGATAAATGGCGTCCATGGCTTGTTGAGTGCTCAATTGGAGGGTATGTTTCTGAACTCATTTTTTTTTCTACCTTCAGATTTTTTTCCTTTTCGTGGGACAACACAAACAAATAAATTACAAAAATACTAATAAAAATATAAACAAGCAGAAGACAGATCTAAGAACCAGACATCTGGGATTGATTCCAGTTCAGGGCCTTAGAAACGCATCTAGCCTAGGAACAGTAGATAGATATGCCATATGAATTGGTCCAAGTCTGGGTAATTATCCAGAAACCAAGTTATTTGCACTCTGGTAAGATTGTTTTCTGGACCCCTGGATTATTTGCTTCAACTAGTCTCCTTTCAGAATCGCATGACCTCCAGCTTGTCATGAAGAAGCAGCATGCAATCGATTCTTTCTGCGAGGTTCTATTACCATTTAAATTCAGATATTCTCTCTAGTATCTACCCTTTGCACGCAAACATTGTTCTTGTGTTCTTCGCTCAACACAACCCTGCGCAACTCCACTTTACCCTCTATTAGGACTGCACGTCTACACTCGGTTCTCCATATCTTAAAATCCCTCTTTTCTTAACTATGATCTTTTGAACAACAGCATCCTCATTCCTTTTCCCAACACATATAAGCTCCATAATGACGTCAAGTTGGTAAGAATGCCAAAACAAGCTTAACTTCTAAGAAATCAGATGCTCCAGAGAATGGAAATAAAATCTCGCAGTTCTTTGAGTCTAGTAGGCTGTACTGATAAACAGCTATATAATTAATTTTTGATCCAATCCTGATTGGAATACCATTCTCATTTGATACCAAATTCAAAAGTCTTCAAAACCGTTCCCATGAAATATAATGTTCTAATAGAATTTTTTCACTTCCCTTTTTTTCTCTGCAAGAGAGTGCTATGTATAAATGTATAACGGAACACTTTGAGCTACGTTACAACTGTCGACGATTCAAGTTCATAGCTTAGAACATTAGAGATCCAGATAGATAAAATCTCTAGTTTCAAGATCTGTAAAATGAGACCTTCTACTCCTTCCATATCAAGGCACATGCATCTAATTGTACGGACTTTTTTAAATATAAATTCCAGTTTCAAGAGTAGTCTTTCACAATATTGCTATAATTGCTTCAGTTACGCGCGCTGTCCATTTTCTATAATTTCATCCAAGTATGTGAGGTGTAGCCGTGTAGGCTCTATCCAGTCTTTTCTTAATTTTATCCTACCCTTCCCTACACTTCATGTAAGTGAGCCGTGAGCCATACAGAAAGATCAGCTTCCGTTCATATATAGAAGTATAGGCCATTAAGAACTCAGAGATCACAATTAAAAAATATATGGAACTTAGAAAATAACTACAAGTGGGCAATCGGAAGACGATATGAGGTGCAATTTCGTGACTATGCCAACAGATTAAAGCAAGTACAGGGGTGTCTGCAAGAAGAAAGGCCCTCACATTTCACGACATCGACTTCATTTTTCATCTTTGGGCTGTATGGTCCAGGCTGAAGTCCATTCAGACGATTATGAGGTGCAATTTCGTGAAACTAGCCAACAGAATAAAGCAAGTACAGTGGTTCTGAGCAGAAGAAAGGCCCATGCAATTTCACGACTCGACTTCATTTTTCATCTTTGGGCTGTATTGGCCCAGGCCTGAAGTCACCATTCATCAGTAGGGCTGTCCATGGTAGTAGAAAATTTCTTTTCCAAGTGAGCGAAAAAGAGCAGATGCATCCCACCAGTTTTCCAACATCTCTCATTGTCACCAGTCTCCAGTTMTTTATGTACCTGTCATTGGCTACTCATTGCTATCACTCAGAATTTTCTCTAACCTTGAAAGACTTTAGTTCTCACAGWCTCACAGTTCTTTTCTTGATGCAGCCATTTATTTTTCCTGTATAGGAAATTAACTGACGGTATTATTGTATTAAAGTTCTGCTAATTATCTTTTCAATACTGAAATGTGATAGGTATACAAGAAAATACCAGAAGAATTCTGCTTACTATCTGACCTATGCAACCGTGAAGGTAAACTACACACAACTTACTCATGGCATCTCAAAATCTCAACATGCATAAGTTTTACGATTCTTTTTGCATTTTTTCCAATTGGTAGTGTTGTAATGTGGTATTGTATTTTTGTATTCCCCACATAAATATCATAGATGTAAAAGTTTTCTATTTCACACAGCCTCMTCTGTTCATCGTTTAAGATGAAGTTTCAGTAAAACTACTTTTTTTAGTCGGTAAAATTGGTTTTGATTAGTAAATAGTTCTGTATAACTAACCAWTATTATAATTTTGGATTGTTATACAGGGTGGAGGCCATACAGCAGCAGAATACTACCGCAGCGAATGCTCTGAAATGTTCAAAAGATGGGTTTCACTTTATCCTCTATGATATGCAAGGCTTGCAAGCTATCAGTTGGGTTCAGCAAGTTTATTACTTCGTATGTAATATCACTTTGGACAATTATGTAGGATTCTTAGCATGTBACAAACAAGTTTTGTGGCTAAAGTTGCATTCAAGATTGAAAGCCAATTTCATTTGTTCTGAAAAGTAATAATTCCATTGGGTCTATATCAATCAATCAAAGTTTAAATCGCATTGGTTCTATAGTGAGATAACCAGGTCTACTCGCAAGCTAGAATTGATACAACAGGGAGTCCGGAGTCCAGGACTAAGGAGTTGGACGAGTTGTAGTGTAAATATTACCAGTGCCTTGAAAACGAGAGTTGGAGCTGTTTACATTAGTTATTTTCACTTCAGCTCAGCTCCATTCAGTTCAGTTCAGTTCTTAACCCAATTTCTCTCTCATAAAATATTCAATTCAATTCAGTTTAGTTCAGTTCATTTGATTTCAGTTAATGTAAACAGGTCCTTGGTCTACCCGGAGCGTTAAAACTTAAAATGCGAGAGTTGAGGGATAACTCAAATGGTTAAAGTTTACCTCTAGGTTCTAGGAGATTTCGGGATCGATTCTCATTCCGATCCTTGTGGCTCTCTTAGCAACAACAAAAAAAACCCTTAAAAATGTATAGTTGAGACACTCACACGATGTCAGTCCGCACCTCATCTCGTTTTTCCCATAAAATTTTCCAACACCTTAAGGGTGAGTAGAGATGATCACTCACTGAGTTTAAGCTCCAAATGGTTTTCTCCTACAATTGTTTTAAATTTCATTAGTTTCAGCGATAGTTGACTAACCCATGTGGACTCTTTTGGCCCCAAAATTTTTATGTGGGTTTCTTCATATTACAGATGTGAACCAAGGTATAATTTTCGACAATTTTTGAGAAAATTGTCCGAAAGAACTATTTTCATGGATTATCTTTGTTTTGGCTCTAAAATAACGTCATTTCGGACACCGTCTCATTTTACCAAGAAATTCTCAAACACCTTAAGGGTGACGAGAGTTTATCACTCGCCCATGTTTAAACTTCAAATGACGAATATTGTACCTCCTACGAGTGTTTCGACAAATGGTAATTGAGTCATTCGGCCTTAAAAGTAACCTCATATGGATTCCTTTGGCCCTAAATTTTGCATAGGTTCATCATATGACCATGTGAACCAACAGTACAATTTCGACATTTTTTTCGAAAATTAATTGAAAGTTCATTTTTCATGGATTATAATTTCGTTTCGACACAAAAACGACGTCATTTTGGACCCGACTCGTTTTTCCAAAAAAAATTCACACCTTAAGAATGATGAGGGATGATTACTCACCAGTTTAAGCCCCAAACGACGAGTGTGATTCCTCCTACGAGTGTTAAAAACACACTTGTAGTTTGAAGCGACGACGACCTCAAAGGTAACCCTTATGGACTCTCTTTGGCACAAATTTTCGTAGGTTCATCATATGAACTTGTGAACCCATGGTACAATTTTCAGCAATTTTTCGAAAATTGAGGCGAAAATTTCATTTTTTTGTGGATTAATCTTTGTTTCGACCCCAAACGACGTCATTCTGGACCTCGTCTCGTTTTACCCAAGAAATTCTTCCACATCTTAAGGGTGGTGAGTGATGGCTCTTCGCCAAGTTTCAGGCCTCAAACGACTAGAGTTGTGCCAACCTGCGGGTTTCTACGTTTTGGCGTTTTCGTCGTTTGTGCCCTTCGAAAACTCATCATATATCTTAGTTTTCGTGCTAAATTTTGCGTGGTATCATTTATGGTTTTGGGATCCAATCTTATTTTTTTTGGACATTTCTGAAGACCTTATTTTCGTGATACAACTAGCTGATTTTGTTCAAAACTTTCACTCACCTTAAGTGTAATATTAGATGGCTCCTCGCCAAGTTTCAATCTCAAATGACATCTAATGAATTAGTCTCCCTTTTTTTTTTTTTGAAAAACCTCGAAATCAGTTTAGTATTAATGTATTATCAAGTGGGTTTTTTTTTCGATATTTAAGTTAACATAAAAAAAAGTCAAAATAGTCTTCGACAATCTAAAAAGTCTACCCCAAACGCAGACAAATCCATTCCACCCTTTAAACACTTCTTCCGCCACAAGACCACCACAACCACCACACACAAGCAGGAAGAAAGAGAGAATAGCAATGAGGCCCGACGACGAGCCCGAGATCTCCCGACAGGGTTCGGTCCGGCCTGTAGGCGGGCTGCGAAAGAAGGAACTGGGGTCCGGGCCTGGCTGGTGATCGACTCAGCGGGCAAGCCCAGGTGGTGATAGCTGGAAGCACTCCATCATGCGCAGAACGGGCCTTCCGGCCGAGACCTGAGGATACTGGACCCACTTCTGTCGTACCCTTCAACAGTGTTGGGGAGAGAGAGAGCAATTGTGATAAATTTTGGAAGCATATTAAGCAATCATTACTTTTCAAGAGTTCTTTTGTTGAATTCTAAGGATCCTTCTGTTACCCTTTGTTGAGGAGCTTCACGAAGATTGGTGCGTTTGTACCAAGCTACTAAGATCAAGGTTACAAGAAGCTTTAATTTTTTGTTTTTTTAATAATTTTTTTATTTTGTGTCAAGATTTTTTGGGGGTGTTTGGTTATGATTCGTACATTTGATTTGGGAATTGCCTGTTTATTCTTTGATTTGGGGTGTTGTTTCTTTTAATTTGGTATTGAATGGTGATAATTTTAACTTTGGTTCTGGAAATGGGACTTGGATCACTTTGAGGCACATTTATTGTTCTACTTGGTGAATCATGTGTTTAAAATTTGCTGGGAATTGATGATGATTCAAGTGTTTTTTCTGATATTGGATATTGGATAATGGATATGTGGGTTTAATTGATCACTGATGCAACTTTAGTGAAAATTATTTTTGATTTGGTGAATCTTAAAAAAACAATTGATCTACTGATGTAAGACATGTAGTCAATAGCTAAATTTAGTTTTTTCAATTTGATTATGGAATCCGAGGTTCGGGTGTGGGGTAGCAATTTGGTATCACAAAGAGAAGTAGACTTGATCACTTTGAGGGAAATTATGTTATTTCTATTAGTTGGGAGAAGTTAGTAACTTGTATTTGCTTCAATGTTTTGTAATCTAAGTCTGGCCAGTTCTATGAATTCGCTGTAATACGTGATTCCAATCGTCATTGTAGCGAAGAGGCATAATTAGGCATATGTATATTTACATGGAAATTGGAAATTGAATGACCCGGAGGCCGGAGTATACGCTTTTGTTGACATATACACATAACAATCTTGTCTTCCATCATTTTATCCAAATCCAAGACCCCGGAGTAATAAGTTTTGCTATTATAGCTTTGTCATGCCAAATTGCCTATGCAAAATGAGAATGGAATTGCATATTTGTGTATCATCTCTCTTTTGACATCAGAATTCAATCCATTTTCCTGTTTATTATTTTATAATTTAGAGAATTCTTATCTATTCTCTATAGTTTTTTCAAATTGTTCCTTGATTCTATTTTTTTCTGTTTCCTAAACTATAATTTTGATTATTAATAGTAACAGTATACAAGGAATAGAAGCATTTGCTGCTACTTTTGAGTTATCAATCTATCAACACCACTAGTTAATAATTTGAAGCGTTTCTCTCTTGGACCTTTTAGAATTTATCTCTTATCATTAGCTGGAGTGCATGAAGCTATGCTAATGTAGCTATAACTCTGTATCTTACACCAGAAGATTAAGATGCATAATGATATCATACGATTGGGAAGAAAGACCGTTGGTTTAGGATGAGAGCAGAGAAAGGAGATATGGAGATTTATGTACAATTTAATGTGATAGAACTGTAAACAGTTAGGCTGGGTTGAGCTGCTTAGTAAAGATTGCCTGATACCTTATTTGAAACTTCTTCCAATCAATACTCTTGATTTTAGTCTTCTGTAATATCACGTGATTGATTATTTTGCTGCATTATATTTTTTGTTATTTGTCTTAATTTCACACTTTTTCGCTTGTCCCAATTCCACTTTGACCTTAATCTTTATCATTAATATAATCGACCATTTAATGATATTAATGGTCAAAGTTAGTTTTGTGGGGTGTGCGAGTCAATTTTGCTACTAAAAAATAAAGTAAAAAACCGAGTAGCATCAACTACGGTTTTCTCAATATACACTGTAGGTTTATAAGTCAGTTCGCATATATAAGTGTCGAGCGTTTTATTTATTTATTTTATTATTATTAATTATTATTATATAGTTGGAAAGGGGTGCTATATACTTAGTCTGGTATCCTTTTGCAAGTCCACTTTGTTATGGCTTTTTTTCATTTTCATCAACTGATATGTAGGATGCTGGAGGTAGGGCAGAATATAGTGAGTGGACAGATATGTATGACCTTGAGGAACCTCGAAGCACAGGTGACAGTCCTCCAGATGATTCCTGTGGCTTCCCACCACGTCAAGGAATGGGTGATGAGAAAGGACAACATGGGTGAAAAGGAGATTTGAAGAATAAAGATGGAGTGAAGGTCCTTCCTTTTGAGTTTATTGCACTTGAGGCTTGCCTTGAAGCAGCTTGCAGTTCTTTAGACAATGAGGTATATTTCCAACTTCGAATATATATATCTTCATCAATACCATTTCACTGATTAGGATTCTGGTTTTTAATCCTTGTTCTGGTTTTATGGGCTTTGGTTTCTTTTCTGACAGGCAAGGACTTTGGAGCTGGAAGCTCATCCAGCCTTGGATAAGCTAACTTCAAAAATTAGCACCCTCAATTTGGAACGTGTTAGGCAAATTAAGAGTCGGTTGGTGGCTCTAACTGGACGTGTTCAGAAGGTATAAAGGTTTCAGTTTGTGTGTACTTCTGTTTTTCTCTCTATATATGCTTGTGGATTTGGGGAAGGCATTTGGTTCTCTGAAGAAAGTGTTAATTCTCCATCATCTCTATCATGTTTTTGCATGACTTTCAGTTTCTGAGTTTCACAACCTTTGGACATAAGTCAGTGGACTGAAAATCTTGATTCTCATACTTCAGAGATTTAGTTTTTGTAGATACTCCCAAGGTGTTTTTTTAGTGAGATACTAATTATGAAACTTTAATTTTTTTGTTTTTAAACAACTCTATCTTTTAAAAGAAAGGTTTCTAAAGGCCACTGTAAAAAGTAGGTCTTTCACCGATCTGTATTTTTGCATCTTTACCCGTGTTGACGTTGATGAACACCAATTTAACGTAAGGGCATGTTTATTGCAAGTCTCAATGTGAGTCTCAATTGTAGTCTCACCCATTGATGTGCATAAAAACTTGTGTGAGTCTCAATGTGAGTCTTTYAAAATGAAACTTACATTGAGACTCATGTGGGCCCCACATATTAAATATTTTGATAATTTTAAGTAAGTCTTTCAAGATATTTTAATAATTTAATAGATTAAAAAATGTTTGGAGATATTTTAAGTGAGTCTGGAATAGAGTCTCAGGGATAAAGTGTAAAAATTTGTATGAGTCTGAATTGTTAAAAAGTAGGTAAAAGCTGACGTAGCAGAGTGTGAATTGTGGGAGTGAGTCTTTGGGATAAACATGCCCTAAGTCACCTGCTGACTTCTTTTTTGGTRTGCCAAGTTTTGATCCCATTTAAGCGATCTTTTTCTTTTGTTAACTGACTATTGCCAGCAGACCAGTAGTTGATTTCTGCCACTTATGTCAGGGATCTTTGTCTTGGTCGATTGCTCCGAACGGCAAAAGTAGGTGCTGAAGATAACAGTTTTTCATAATTTAGCACTGTAGCAATTTAAAAGTTGTAGTTTATCCTTTTGTGCCTATATAATCAGCCTGTTTGATTTCACGGGCCTCCCTGTATGTGAGTTGGTGACAAAGGCTTTGTTTGTGATGATGTTTTGTTTCAATGGATTATAGTTGAATATCATGAACTGTGTCAGGTACAGATGTATATCTGTGATAATTCTTGATACTGATACTACTTGCTTCCTCAGGTGAGAGATGAACTTGAGCACCTTCTAGACGACGATGAATGGCTGAAATGTATCTTACTGAAAAGCAAAACCTTGATGATTCTTCTATTTCCTCTGTGGAAGAGCGTGATTATGTTGTTGATGGAGTCCAACCTGAAACGGATGAAAGGTAATTGCCTAAGTGGAGACACGTAAGGATAAATGATTTCTTGTTTTCCTTGCATATAACATAATGAACTTCCTAAAGATTGTGATTTTTTTATTTCTTGATTTTCTAGGATGCCTGCTGAAATTTCAGAAGTTCATGGGGGTTCAGGTAGATATGAAAGTGGTGTTGCTAATCCRCAAGACCAATATTATGGTGTTCCTGCTCGACTAGCCAGAAGTGGGACACATACCAGCACTACRCGCAGTGCCATAAGCAAGCACCTTGATGTGGAGGAACTTGAAATGCTTTTGGAGGCATATTTTGTCCAGATTGATGGCACACTTAACAAACTCACCACGGTATGTATCTTATTGCTAATTCCACCTATAGCTTTTCCCGCTCTTTTTTTTGTGGGGTTTGTTTGTGGCACATTATCAAATTTATTTTTAATATCCTCATTTCTGTGCAATTTTAGTTTCATTTTCATGGACCTTTTAGATTCAGGGGCCTCTGTAACGTAGATAAGTTCAAGGCTCCAAGAGTGAGGATTGTGCAGTGTTCCAATTTCGTCTGAAGGATCCTTTTAGATGGCTTATAAACTGTTCAATTTACTGAATTCTGTCCTGAATCTGATTTGGGCGGTGCTCTACAAGTSGAATTGATGGTTTGATCCATATGATCATATCTCATTCTCATTGAGGATTTYGGACCTAAAATTGTGACTCTAGGTATTGTATGCTGCAATGTTATAGGCTTTACAATTCTAGTAGATATTTCGGTTAGTGAATGTGATACTTCTTTCGTTTTCTATTACTGCTACACTTTCTATTTAGGTAAGTTTTATATTACTTGCTACACTTTTTTTGGGCAATAAACTCTCTCTATCCCTTTCCTTTCACATGGGTCCCCTTTTTTCTTTCTCTCCATCTCTTTCCTCCCCAAAAATTGTTTAGGAGACTGTGATCAAAAAGTGTAGTGAGTATAAGAAAGCGGAGGCAGTAAATGTCATCATGGGTTCTCAGGTTGTGTATGTTTCTCTACTGTTCTCTAACCTAGATTCTTTTGGGTCGTTGCAATAGTGTTACTCCCTACAATTGTTTATGAGTGTAACTAAGGCTTTGTAGTCATACTGACTTACTGAGTAGTAGTTAGTCAATGGCTGTTATTATTTTTCTTTGTTGGATTTATAGTGACAAATTATATCCCGTAGGTATTGATAACTGACAGAGGTAAGAACTGACTGTTAAGTGGACAATTGACAAAAAATTTCCAGAGGGTGTAATATGATTTTTTGCTTCATCCATTCCATTCCATTCTTTATGCAGATATTAACCAAAAAAGAAAGAAAATTTTCTGATAAATTCCTTGTATGCTTATAAGATCTAAGTCTTAGTAACGTCTTTAATTGTCTGATTTTTTCTTCTTGTTTCTTAAGTTACGAGAATATGTGGATGACACGGAGGATTACATCAACATAATGCTGGATGACAAACAAAACCACCTTCTACAAATGGGGGTTATGCTCACAACTGCAACTCTAGTGGTGAGTGCATTTATTGTTGTTGCTGGTATATTTGGGATGAATATCCACATTGACCTTTTCGACGACGACAAAGCTGGAGATCCGGAATTTCTGTGGACTGTTGGTGGTGGAGCAACTGGATGTTTAGCCCTTTACGTGATTGCTGTTGCCTGGTGCAAGCACAAGCGCTTGCTGAGTAATTTTGCAACTTATTTTGATGCACTTTGTAAAGTTGTCTCTGTAAGCGATGCTTACGCCATTATTGCTCTGTACATGTTTTCCATCAAGGAATACTTTGCTTCGATGCAATTATACAGTAGACCTTGTTAAATTTGCTAATAACTCCAGTTCGATGAAATAATACATGCCTATGGATCCAACACAAATCAGAAGAGACTCAAGAGTCAAGACTAATGCATATGAAGAATATTGAGATGTTTTCATTATTTTTCCATATACTTCATATTTATTTATTGTTGTTTTGGTGCGGATATTTTCGCCAACCCGTTATATGCCCAAATGTCCAAGTACAAAATTGCTATTTCCTCCATTTTCGAATAGATGCAACAAAGGGGTATTTTTCGCGAGGAAAAAAAATCTTTTTGCATCTTTTCGAAAACGGAAGAAGTACTGAGATTTTCAACTCTAACCTTACACAGAGGGAGCCCAAAAGTTGAGGGAAATTCATACAGTTCAATACTATGAAAAATTCCACCAACAAAAGACAGATCAATCAGAGGAGGAGATTTTGTGTGGGATGATATATAGGCACAAATTTCCACAATTCCACCACTTCTACAAACTGCAGATATTTCTGAGATAGATACATCATTCATGGCTTTACCAAGTTATTCTTGCAGATTTGTAGTAGATAATGCACCACAACACCATGACCAAGGAAGAGCGTAACAGCGGCGAGCGCAACGGCAAATTTAGGTAGAGGGAGGCTTTGTATCGTCTACGGTTTCTAGTCTATTAGCTGCAGCAACTACTGATGCCATTGACAGCAGAACTGCCTTCTTCAAAGTAATTGACTTTTTTTCATTCACTTTCAATTTAATCACAGTCTGTCTTGTTCTCTTAATAGGTACAATTATTATTGCGCAACATGCATTAATTTAATCTTCTAATGTTGGTGTACCAGAATATTTGAAGAAATCAGAGGAGAACAAGGCGAAGAACGACAAAGAGGTAGACTAATTTCGATTGCTTCCGTTATTTAATTGATTGCTAATCGTTCTTTGTGTTGTCAATCGATGCAGCGATTGGATGATTACTACAAGCGCAATACAAAGACTACTTCGGATTTGTAGAGGGCTCATTGCAAGGAAGGAGAAATCCCAGCTTTCTGAATCAGAGAAAGGTATTCTAGAATGGCTTGAAAAGAACAAGTAGTAATTCTTTCCTCATTTTTGTTCTGTAATGTTTACAAATTCAATATGTGAAGTTGGATTTCATTTCCCAAATCTCTCTCTTTTTTGCTAGTATTTTCAACCCTATTGATCAGATTTCGATTTTAGTTTTAGCCTTTCTTCCAGCATTTTGTAATCAGAGTTAGGTACTTTATAGTCTTCCACGCTGCTACTGCTAGTTACATTATACACAACAAACATCAGGGAAAATAACTTAAAAATCTTTGTCGTCAACACAGCAGCACACCAGCACAGTCAATTAACAAGCATGCATACATATTACATACTACTTATCAAAATCAAATAAATATAAAAAGCAAGCCAATCAACACGAAAAACTGCCATTTATGAATCAATTCAACAGTACATGACATAATGCAGACAGGAATAGGTAAGTAACACCATTGCGATCATAATCCTGCTGATGATGTCAAGCAGTTTCGACGTCTTGTGTCGTACTGTATCCTCCCTGATCGTGTAATATCTCTGTCGATCGCTGAACATCAATCTTTTGGTCTAAAAGTGCCACCACAGGTGAAATCTTCACTCGCATTCTCTCATGTATGAAATTCCGAATAATCTCAACTATAAAATCAGCGTCTTTTAAAAGCAGCCTTATCATATCCTATGATTTTAGCAGTTGCTTCTCTTCCTTGGCATTTTTTTCGCTATCTCTAAGAGCAACTTGTTTGCAATATTAAACCCGTACTTTCGTCCCATCACGAGCACTTTATCCCTCCATTCATATAGTCTCGCTGCAACTCGAGTTGCTTCGCATTCAGTTGGCCTCCGACAACCATACAAGTGAAGATAAAGATTGACCGATTAAACAATTCTTCTTATACATCTGAACGCTCGCATCGTAGCTCTTTGAAACACTTCGACCAACTCATCGTCGTTTAATCTGCTCAACATCAATCTTGGATGTAAAGCAAATAGTGAGTATCCTCCCTAGCGTACTTCAGCATCTCACGGCAAAGGTCGCAGTCTCCAATCCAAGTTTGATAATCTTTGTTAGCAATAACGTCCAGTACTTCCTCAGTAGAAATTCCAGGGATTACGCTCTAATTGCAGAATCTCAAGCATGCATAGTGTCGAATAGATTCACAACATAAATCCCAAAATCTCTCTGAAGCCAAAGGACGTCGGGCTAGCCCCATGCATAACTTCTTTTGGTAGGATCTTGAAAAAATTCGCCCAAATTGGCCCTATGTGCTCCTGAGTTTAAGCGTATCGACAACGAAATCCTCCTCTGGTGGAAACTTGCATTAGACAGGTTAATCCCCTGGTAGGATCGGTATGCATTATGCTCCAGAGTCAACGCAAACTCGCTGCCTCGCTAACTGTCAGCCAAGGACCGCAAACATCAGTGCTCTCGATCAACACGAAAGGGGTATCTTGAATCGGAGAGAGTTAACAGGGCATGGCTTCATGGAAAGATGAAAGTCTATAGGTGAGGAAGGACGGCGGGTGGACGGGTTCCGAACCGTGTCTAGGAAGCCATGAGGTAGGAAGGGTCGAGTTGTCGACCTCATGTTTTACTGTATTGAGGCTTTGGTAGGGAAGGGATGTGGTGAGGCACTTTTCATGTTTGGATGAATGATGATCGATTTGTGTGTGTGGAAGGAGAGAGTAGATTGACATGACAACTAATAATTGTGTACCAATTTAAGAGTTTTATAGGAAACTGGATGTTGGATAGATGTAATATGTTAGGCTTTAATTATTTTTAAGGAAGGTTTTCCAAAAAAATTATATCAATACATATATTTCCAAAAAAATCTTGAATAGGATTTCCTTTGGAAAAAAAAAAATGATTGTTACTAAGATTTGGGAAAATGTTAGTTACACTGTATCTTTATTTGATTTTCGATGAATTATGGTGAGATTGTAAATTGTAACTAAAATTTACATTTTCGATTTCATTCATTTAAACACAATATAATTAGGCAAAATAAAGAAACATGTTAATGATGGATATGAGATATTTTATTCACCATATTTTTAGGAAATGAGGTTCGATAGATTTTGATAATAAAATTAAAAAAAAAACAAAAATTAAATTTATTCTTTCACAAAAGCTTTAAAAAGTTTAGATAATAAATAAAAAAAATGTCTATAATATCATTATTAACAGAAGGTATTGTATATATCAGATGCACAAAAATTTATTGTGTCAAACATATAATAATTTTATCTCATATATGACCCTTATTCAATTATAGTGACCCTTTATATCATATATAGATCATTTCTATTTACATCAATTAGTTGATAAAAATAAGGTCTACTATATTGATAAAAAGGTTACTATATTAATCAAAATTGTCACTATAATCTGTGCACAGTAAATTTTTGTGCATCTGATATATCTAATACTTTGTCCATTACAATTAAAAATAAATGTATACATATCCAAATTTCAAACGACATGAAATAAATTTGTTTTTTTTTAACGGTAGAAACAATTTGAAGTATATGAACAAGTACGGATCCATTGTACAAATAAGAGAATCAATTCAATAACCCCGTCAAAAAATAAAAATCAATAACTCCAAACGAGAATGTGAATGATTTGCTAAGAAATCCAGTTTATCAAACTGACAAATTGAATAAATACAGAGACATTGCAGATGCTGCTTCCTGTGAGTAATAAATAGAAATCAATGAATTCACATTCCACATCTATGGTTGCCAAAATTTATTTCCCAGCAGGATGGGGCTCATATAAGAATTGCATGTTGTTTATTCCGAAAATAGTCGAAGAAATCATCTCAATCTCATCTCAACGAATCAGTTGCTAATAATGTAGCAAAGAACTCTGACTTCATGGCTGCTGAGAATCAGACCACAGCATCAGAGTCCAGGGAGTGCTATTGAAGCAGTTTCAACACGCAGTCGATGTGCCCAAGCCTACTGCAGCAGCGCCAGCTCCAGTGATTCTTTTCAACTCTTCCTCGGTGAAGTCTGAACATCACATAATCTCAATTACATAAACCTTCTGAAGAAGTTATAACCAAACTCTTCAAGAATTCAAACTGAACATTTCAGAAAAGACATAGGCATCATACTAATAATCATACCAGAAGTACACGAAACAATGGATAGCTCAACATGCTTACCAAATATCAAAGAAAAGCACACAACAATAGACATTGCACAAGGACCATTATTTATGCAGCGGAGACATTTGAAAGGACCATATGAATCCAAATACTTACATTCATTGAAATTCAGCATTTATCAGATCAATTTTTTACTGAATTACTAAAGACTAGGCTTAAGTATTCTTCTGTTGAAGAACAAGTCCAGCCAGACCACTGTATATCATTGCTCAACTATGTCCATGGATATGATACCCTTACCATCTGTTGCAGTGGTGTTATAAGTATGTGACACGGGCTTGGATTCTGTAACATACTTTTCCAAGAAGTATACACTCAATAATTATAGGCATCTTTTATTTTTTATTTATTTGCAAAGGTTGGCCAAGAAAAGATCATCGTTAAACTTAGTCAAACTCCAAATTTCCATCTCCTGGAAGGCTTGAAGACAACTCCTATACAATTCCAAATCATGCAACAAGCCCCTTGAGGTAGAGAATCTGACAATGTGAGTTGGCACTAAAGGAGGAAAAGGAAAGAGGAGGAGGCGAAGAGAACGAGGGAAAATGTTTTCCCTCCAATCTCTATATCTCTCCAATTTGGAGGGAATAGTTTATTAAGGTGAGGAAATGGATCCTTCCCTCTCTCTCCCTTCCTTCTCCTAAATCTTTTCCCAAACAAGGAAATTGTCCCCTCCTTTCTCTTCCCTTCCCTTCCTTTCCTTCCATTTCTTGCTATCCAACATTAGAGAGATCCATACCTCATATTATAGAGGATATTGTGAAAAGGATAACCAGCCGAGTTGTTCTGTTACTCTGCTAATATGAATCCCATCTGGTATAGTTAACACTGCTATCATCATATACTTTACCTTAGAAGATAACATAATTTCAAAAAAAAAAAAAAAAAAAACTAACGAAGACTCTGCAGTATTCTATGGCTCTTCACCGTAGAACTTGCATGATGAACCTTCAACTCTTCCTGCACATAGCTGGACAGCCCACACTTATCATTATTAGCTCTAAACTGTTTAGAGGATTGAGCTTATTAAAGAGGGAGAGAAATTGATCCCTCCCTTCCTTTCCCAAACCCTTTCCCAAACAAGAAGATTGTCCCCCCTCGTTTTCTTTCCCCTCTGTTTCCTTCTATCCAAACATAGTGTAAACTTAATGCTAAAAGTAACTACCTGTCATGGACAGGTAAGGAGATCGAGACCAACACCACTGTTGGTGTATTCACGAAAAAGGGACTTATGGGTAAACAGGAGCAAGCAAGGCCAAGTCAAGCTTTTTCACAATCAGCATGAATGGAAACAAGGAGGTAAAGCCAAAACTTTTGAAGAGCAAGCAGACAAGAAGATTATTTATCATGAAAGTAGTATTCTTATTAATTAGCTTACTGTTGTCTAATGTCTATTCGGGTAGGACTTTTGAATGTTTGCTTTAAATCAAAAAAAGTAAGAGTCGGAATTATTCAGAATTTGTAAGAATTGCATTAGAGAGAGTAATGACCTAAAGTCATTTAGAGATTCATAACCTCATTATGCCTATCCTTGTATTAATTCCAACAATTAAGCAGTGCAAATTTCCTTCCTCCCATTAAAATCAGTTATTTAATTACCATATTACATCAAAAAAGTTCAGTACATCTCGCTACCAGAGTACCAAGATATCATAAGGTTACAGGCTTCATGGACAAGGTAAAAAATGTCTTTGCCAAAGTTGACCCTACCACCCAATATTTTAAGGAGAAATAGTCTCTCAAGAATCATGGACCATGGGTGCAACGTGGTGCAAAACTCATTGGCCTCAATGCCTCATATACTTAGCATAAAAGATCAAAACAGAGAATTTGGAAGAAAGGTGAATGATAGCAGATTGCAATTCTTCTTGTAGTAGATATAAGGAATACAGAGAGATAACATTTTTTGTAGCAAACTGATAACAATCGTTTGTCAATTACAGATTAAAGAGACAGGAGGAGTTGGACAGTTGAACTCACCCCCTTCTGGGTCCAATTATAAGTAGCTCTAGATTCTCATTACCGACGATGTCAATGTACTGATCAAGGAGTAGTTCTGCAGAGCAACAAAGATAATTTTGACTCTGCAACCTAAGTGACAAAGATACAATGCCTAAGTATGAGCTAATATAATTAGCCTATTACCTAGATAAAGACACCAACATTACAAACCTAGAGCTTTATCTCTTTCCTTCAAAAAAATTAATGATATTATGACATGTGCAGGTTAGTTTAATTTGAGGCATGCCAATTGTAAATATAACTCTTTAGATTGACAGAACCAACTGCTGTGCTTCATGCAGAGAAAATGGATAGTCACTAATTGTTTACGATTTTACATGGTTGCTAATGATCATTAGAGCGATAATAACTTATTCAAGCACTAATAAACAAATTCAAAATTAAGTGACGCCAAGCATTACTAGTTATAGTGCAATTTGCAGAAAACAAGATTTATATAATAATACCAAATCATTTGAAGCTAGTAACTCACATAGGAGTTACTGTCAACTTTCATTGAGGATTTAGACTCATTTCATGCAACGGTTGACCTGCAATGATGCATCCTCAAACTGGTGATTCACTCAGAATATCAATCTGAACTAACAATTAACTCGTAAAGACACATAGTAATATAACACTGGAGTAAATAGGGAGGAAAAGGAGAGACGAGAGGGAGAAAGCTTACATTGTTTAGTTGCGGGCTACTATCACTCTCGCAACCTTTCAACCGATTTTCTGAAATTGAAGGGGAACGCTCTTGTCAAAAGTTGGGTTACACTACTGGCTCCTAGCTCCTACAATAGAAAAACAGTATAACAAGAATAATGAAATTAAGTACAATTAAATTATGAATATGACACTTATTATATCAGGAGCGATAATGCCCTGAATGCTTTTGACTCAAATGTGGATGATTGTCATCGATGATGAAAAACACAAGGCTTTGTTTGGATAACTAAGTGAGGGAAAAGAAAGGAAGGGTAATGAGGAAGGAGGGGAAATGGTTTTCCTTCACATTCTCTCCTTGTGGAGAGATAAATTTCTTACAAATAATCTCTCCATTTCTTTCCCCTCGCATCTCTTCCTTCCTCATTTGTATCCAAATGAAAGAAATTACATCCCCAATATCTTACCTCCCTTTCCTCCATTTCATTCAATCCAAACATAGGGCAAAATATGACAACCTCAGGAAGAAAACAATCTGCAGTGGAAATCATGATCTAGAAAAAGGGTTGTAAAAGCTAACAATATGATAACTCAAGTACAAACATGTAGAGGTAAAGTCGTATGACATACTGTGCACTTCTCAACAAGCCAACAGCCCTCCTTCAGTGTAACTGCAAAACACAGCACAAAGCTATCATGACCAGAAAAATGACAATTCAAGTAGATGCCCACAGAGAACATGGAAACTTACCGAAAGCTGCAAATACATCCCACTGTGGTGTACAAGTGTATGTAATGTTATAGATCCTTGATGCAACAAATCAAGCCTGTTGCGGTCAACTCTTTCTATGAACCCTCTACCAAACTGCCTTTGCCATTCTTAATAGTCATATCCTTGCAGGTGATTTAAAAGGAGAAAGCAATCACGTACATCACATTATTGCATCAAACATAGAGTTACCCATAGACCAACATAAATCAAAGGGTTAAACTAATGAGACATTGATGAGTTCCACGCAATTGCAAGTTTTTTTATAATGAAAAGGTTAATCTAGTCCAATGTTATACCTTGAACTTTCCAACAATCATGCTACACACAATCACCCATAATTTCTCATGCTTTACACCAATGTTCAATGTAGCATTCAGCACTTAAATTGGCCATATAGTAAACATAGACAAGAGATTGCCTTAAGCATACACCATGAGAATTTTTTACTGACAAAATGGCACGAGAGCATAAAGTCCAATTAAATTAAAGTATATGAATGACCTCAGAGTAAATCGACGTCATAAAATTCTTTCAGTCTTATACTTATGAATTAAATGATATTTTTACAGTCAAAAATTTGATTGTTCATTCCGAAGTAAAAAGACAACGATCTTGAGACATTCATTGTGAATATTAGCCCATGGTTTTACGTGAAAAGAGTTACATGTTAACGATTGAATATAGTTACCTATCTTTCACAGTCAACCTCAGAACTTTAGTCATGTGCCAACATTCATCTCCTTGAACACGTACTACACCACCCTGCTACATGGCACAAGTAAGCATRGTCTTAGATTGAGGAMATTAGGACAATYAATCGAAAGCAATCACACCCATTGCCAATGATCAGAAGGGAAAGAGGATAGCTAAATCAATTTGGACCTTCAGAGCAGCTATACAGTCAAAGTGCTGCTTAAATGAAGCTGGAATAGACATTAATGGCAATTTTCATGAAGTGAAATGGCAATGACACCGAAGCCAAACATTTCCTATCTCCGATGAACCTCGACTTTCAAGTTTCAATTTCTCATTATAGAAACTTTAAAATTGAAGACAGGGTACAATGCATCATTGTCCCCTCCCTATCAGAGGATGTTTGTCCGAGAGCAAATCATGGCCAAAATTAAGACAGAATTACACAAATTTTGACACATTGTGCAATACATAAAGTTACAATTCAACCAAGTTTCC
>SNQN01000411.1:129308-150152 GCA_008642245.1 Bassia scoparia
ATTCATCCAAACATGTAAAGTGCCTCACACATCCCTTCCCTACCAAGCCTCAATACAGTACAACATCGGGTCACAACTCGAACTTCCCTTCTATCATGGCTTCCTAGACACGGTTCGGACCCGTCCCGCCGTCCTTTCTCACCTATAGACTTTATCTTTCCATGAGTCATGCCCTGTTTAAATCTTTCCGATTCAAGATACCCCTTTCGTGTTGATCGAGAGCACTGATGTTTGCGGTCCTTGGCTGACAAGTTAAGCGAGGCCAGCGAGTTTGCGTTGACTTGGAGCATATGCATACCGACCTACCAGGGATTACACTGTCTAATGCAAGTTTCCACCAGAGGAGGATTTCGTTGTCGATACGCTTAACTCAGGGAGCATAGGGCCATATTGGGCGAATTTTTTCAAGATCCTACCAAAAGAAGTTATGCCATGGGCTAGCCCGGACGTTCTTTGGCTTCAGAGAGATTTGGGATTATGTTTGTGATCTATTCGACACTATGCATGCTTCGAGATTCTGCAATTAGGCGTAATTCCCTGGAATTCTACTGAGGAAGTACTGTGACGTTATGCTAACAAAGTATTATCAAACTTCGATTGGAGACTGCGACCTTTGCCTGTGAGATGTGAGTACGCTAGGGAGGATACTCACTATTTTTTTACAATCCAAGATTTGATGTGAGCAGATTAAACGACGATGAGTTGTCGAAGTGTTTCAAAAGAGCTACGATGCGAGCTTCAGATGTTAGAAGGAATTGTTTATCGGTCAATCTCTTATCTTCATTGTATGGGTTGTCGGGGCCAATGAATGCGAAGCAACTCGGAGTTGCAGCGAGACTATATGAATGGAGGGATAAAGTGCTCGTGATGAGGACGAAAGTACGGGTTTATATTGCCAAACAGTTCTCTTAGAGATAGCGAAACAATGCCAAGGAGAAGAAGCAACTGCTAAAATCATAGGATATGATAAGTGCATTTTTAAAAGACGCTGATTTTATAGTTGAATTATTCGGAATTTAACATGTGAGAATGCGAGTGAAGATTTCACGCTGTGGTGGCATCTTTAGGCCAAAGATTGATGTTTCAGCGATGCACAGAGATATTACCGTAGGGAGATACAAGATTACGACACAAGACGTCGAAACTGTCGTTTGGACATCTCAGCAGGATTATGATCCAAGATGTTTACTTACCTATTCCTGTTCTGCATTATGTCAGTACTGTTGAATTGATTCAATAAATGGCAGTTTTTCGTGTTGATGCTTGCTTTTTTATATTTATTTGATTTCTGATTAGTGTTGTATATGTATGCATGCTTGTTAATTGACTGTGTAGGTGTGTGATGTGTTGACGACAAGATTTTCAGTTATTTTCCCTGATGTTTTTGTTGTATATGTAACATAGAGAATGTGGACTATAAAGTACCTACTTGCTGATATACAAAAATGCTGGAAGAAGGCTAAACTAAAATGCGAATACTGAATCAATAGGGTTGAAAATACTAGCAAAAAGAGAGAGAGATTGGAAATGAAATCCAACTTCACATATTGAATTTGTAAACATTACACAAACAAAAATGAGAAAGAATTTCTACTGTTCTTTTCAAGCCATTCTAGAATACCTTCTCTGATTCAGAAGCTGGGATTTCTCCTTTCTGCAATGAGCCCTCTACAAATCCGAGTAGTCTTTTAATTGCGCTATGTTAGTACATCCAATCGCTGCATCGATTGACAACAAGCAAAGAACGATTAGACAATCAATTAAATAACCGGAAGCAATCGAAATTAGTCTACCTCTTTGTCGTTCTCGCCTTGTTCTCTATTTCTTCAAATATTCTGGTTACACCAAATTAGAAGATTAAAATTAATGCATGTTGCGCAATAATAATTGTACCTATTTAGCAGACAAAGGACAGACTGTGATTAAATGAAAGTGAATGAAAACATCGTCAATTACTTGAAGAAGGCAAGTTCTGCTGTCAATGGCATCAGTAGTTGCTGCAGCTAATAGACTAGAAACGTAGACGATAACAAAGCCTCCTCCTACATACTAAATTGCCGTTGCCTCGCGCGTTACGCTCTTCCTTGGTCATGTGTTGTGGTGCATTATCTACTACAAATCTGCAGAATAACTTGTAAAGCCATGAATGATGTATCTCTTCAGAAATATCTGCAGTGTGAAGTGGATGGAATTGTGGAAATTGTGCGCCTATATATCATTCCACAAATATTTCTTGATTGTTCTGTCTTTTGTTGGTGGAATTTTCATAGTATTGAACTGTATGAATTTTCCTCAACTTTTGGGAACCTCTGTGTAAGGTTAGAGTTGAAAATCTCATACTTCTTCCGTTTCGAAAAGATGCAACAAAGAATTTTTTTTCCTCGCGAAAAATACCCCTTTGTTGCATCTATTCGAAATGGAGGAAATAGCAATTTTGTTACTTGGACATTTGGATTAACGGGTATTAGGCGAAAATACTCCGCACCAAAACAACAATAAATAATTGAAGTATATGGAAAAATAATGAAAAACTCTCAATATTTTTCATATGCATTAGTCTTGACTCTTGAGTCTCTCTGGATTTGTGTTGGAATCCATAGCATGTATTATTCTTTATCGAACTGGAGTTATATGCAAATTTACAAGGTCTACTGTTATATTGCATCGAAGAAAGTATTCCTTGATGGAAACATGTACGAGCAAATAATGGCTAGCATCGCTTACAGAGACAACTTTACAAGATGCATACAAAATAGGTGCAAATTACTCAAGCAAGCGCTTGTGCTTGCACCAGGCAACAGCAATCACGTAAAGGCTAAACATCCAGTTGCTCCACCACCAACAGTCCACAGAAATTCCGGATCTCCAGCTTGTCGTGCTCGAAAAGGTCATGTGGATATTCATCCAATATACCAGCAACAACAATAAATGCACTCACCACTAGGTTGCAGTGTGAGCATAACCCCCATTGTAGAGGTGGTTTTTTTTTGTCATCCAGCATTATGTTGATGTATCCTCCGTGTCATATCATATTTCTCGTAACTTGGAAACACAGAGAAAAAAATCAGACAATTAAAGACGTTACTAAGATTAGTCTATAAACATATAAGAATTTATCAGAAAATTTCTTTCTTTTTGGTTAATATCTGCATAAAGAAGGAATGGATGAAGCAAAAAATCATATTACCCCTTGGATTTTTTTGTCAATTGTTCACTTAACAGTCAGTTCTTACCTTGTCATATCAATACCTACGGGATATAATTTGTCACATATAAATCAACAAGAAAAATAATAACAGCCATTGACTAACTACTACCTCAGTACAGATATGACTACAAGCCTTAGTACACTCAATAACAATTTGTAGGGAGTAACACTATTGCAACGACCAAAGAATCTAGTTGAGAACAGTAGAGAAAATACACAACCTATGAGACCCATGACGACATTTAATGCCTCCGCTTTCTAACTCACTACACTTTTTGATCACAGTCTCCTAAACACATTTTTGGGAGGAAGAGATAGAGGAGAAGAAAAAGGGACCCATGTGAAGGAGGGATAGAGAGAGTATTATGCCCAAAAAAGTGTAGCAAGTAATATAAACTTACCTAAATAGAGTGTAGCAGTAATAGAAAACGAAAGAAGTATCACATTCACTAACCGAAATTCTACTGAATTGTAAAGCTATACATTGCCTGCTTACAATCAACCTAGAGTCACAATTTTAGGTCCGACTCCTCAATGGAATGAGATATGATCATATGGATCACCATCAATTCGACTTGTAAGCACCGCCCAAATCAGATTCAGACAGAATTCGGTAATTGAACAGTTTATAAGCCATCTAAAAGATCCTCAGACTAATTTGGAACACTGCACAATCCTTCTCCTGGAGCTTGAACTTATCTACGTTACAGAGGCCTCTGAATGAGGATATTAAAATAAATTGATAATGTTGCCACAACAACCCCCCCCCCCCCCCCCAAAAAAAAAAAAAAAAGAGCGGGAAAGCTATAGTGGAATAGCAATAAGAGACTACCGTGGTGAGTTTGTAAGTGTGCCATCATTTGGACAAAATATGCCCCAAAAGCATTTCAAGTCTCCACATCAAGGTGCTGCTCTGCTATGCACTGCGTGTAGTGCTGGTATGTGTCCCACTTCTGGCTAGTCGGCATGGAACACCATATATTGGTCTTGTGATTAGCAACACACTTTTATCTACCTAACCTGCTTCTGAATAATTTAGCAGGCTCCTAGAAAATCAAGAAATAAAAAAATCACAATCTTTAGAAGTTCATATTATATGCAAGGCGAAAGAATCATTTCTCTTACGTGTCTCCACTTAGGCAATTACCTTTCATCCGTTTCAGGTTGGACTCCATCAACCCATAATCACGCTCTCTCACAGAGAGGAATAGAAGATCATCAAGGTTTTGCTTTTCAGAAGATACATTTACCATATCGTCATCGTCATCTAGAAGGTGCTCAAGTATCTTTCACCTGAGGAAGCAAGTAGTATCAGTATCAAGAATTATCACAGATATACATCTGTCCTGACACAGTTCATGATATCAACTATAATCCATTGAAACCAAACTATTCACAAACAAAGCTTTGTCACCAACTCACATACAGGGAGGCCGTGAAAAAAAAGGCTGATTATTAACACAAAAGGTAACTACAACTTTAAATTGCCTACATTGCTATGAAAAACTTTATCTTGCACCTACTTTTGCCATTCGGGCAATCGACCAAGACAAATTCCCTGACATAAGTGCAGAAATCAACTACTGTCTGCTGGCAATAGTAGTACAAACAGAAAAGACGCTTAAATGGGATCAAAACTTGCAAACCAAAAAAGAAGTCACAGGTATTAGGGCATGTTTATCCAAAGACTCAATCCCACAATTACACTCTGCTACGTCAGCTTACCTACTTTTTAACAATTCAGACCATACAAATTTTTACACTTTTATCCCTGAGACTCTATTCCAACTCACTTAATTAATCTCCAAACTTTTTTAATCTATTAAATTATTAAAATATCTGAAGACTTACTTAAATTATTCAAAATATTTAAATTGGGGCCACATGAGGTCTCAATGTAAGAAAACAAATTTCTATCTTTAAAGCTCACATGAGACTTCACACAAGTTTACACCTCAATGGGTGAGACTACATTGAGACTCACACTAGACTTGCAATAAAACATGCCCTTACGATATACATGTGTCATCAACGTCAACACGGTTAAATGCAAAAATACATCGGTGTGAAAAACCTACTTTACAGTGCTTTAGAAACCTTTCTTTAAAAATAGTGTTTAAAATCAAAAAATTAAAGTCTTCTATTAGTATCCACACTAAAAAAACCTTGGATTATCTACAAACAACTAAATCCTCTGAGTATGAGAATCAGATTTCAGTCCATGGACTTATGTCAAAGTTGTTGAAACTCAGGAAACTGAACTCATGCAAAAACATGATAGAGGTGATGGGAGTTAACACTTTCTTCAGAGAACCAATGAACTTCCCAAATCAACAAGCATATATAGAGAGGGAAAAACTTAATTTTACACACCAAACTGAACCGCTTTATACTTACTGAACACGTCCAGTTAGAGCCCACCAAACCGACTTCTTAATTTGCCTAACGTTCCAAATTGGGGTTGCTACTTTTTGAAGTTAGCTTATCCGGTGGTGAGCTTCCAGGCTCCAAAGTCCTTGCCCTGTCAGAAAATAACCAAGCCCCATCAAACCGGACAAGGATTTAAAAACCAGGAATTCCTAATCAGTTGAGAATGGTATTGATGAAGATAATTTTTCGAGTTGAATATACCCTCTTGTCTAAAGACTGCAAGCTCTTCAAGGCAAAGCCTTCCAAAGTGCATAAACTCAAAGAAGGACCTTCACTCCATCTTTTTCTTCCAAATCTTCCTTTTCATCCGATATGTTGTCCTTTACCAATCACCCATTCTTGCGTTGTGGGAGCCAGGAATTTTTCAATCTGGACGGACTGTCACTGTGCTTCGGTTTCTCAGGTCATAACATAGATCTGTCACTCACTATTATTGCCCTACTCCGCATCTAACATATCAGTTTGATGAAATGAAAAAAAGCCATAACAAAGTGGCTTGCAAAGGATACCAGATAAGTATATAGCACCCCTTTCCAAACAATATATAATAATCAATATAATATAATAGATAAATAATAATACGCTCGGACACTTATATATGCGAATGAATTATACCTAACAGTGAGTTTATGAGAAACCGTAGTGATGCTACTCGGTTTTTTACTTTATTTTTGTAAGCAAAATTGACTCGCACACCCACAAACCTAACTTTGACGCATTGAATATCATTAATGGTCGATTATATTAATGATAAGATTAGGTCAAAGTGGAATTGGGCAGCGAAAAAGGTGATAGACGCTACAAAATATAATGCAGCAAAATATCATCAGTTGATATTACAGAAGACTAAAATCAAGAGTATTGATTGGAGAGTTCAAATAAGGTATCAGGCAATCTTTCTAGCAGCTCACCCCAGCTAATGTTTACAGTTCTATCACATTAATTGTACTAATCTCATATTCCTTTCTTCTGGCTCCATCCATAAACCCGGTTTCTTTTTCCCAATCGTATGATCTCATTTATGCTCTTAATCTTTGGTGTAAAGATTACAGAGTGATCTGTCATTTGCATTAGCTCATGCACCTCAGCTAATGATAAGGTACATTCTAAAGTCCAAGAGAGAAACGCTTTCAATTATTAACTGTGGACTGTTGTACGATTGATAACTCAAAAAGTAGCAGCAATCGCTTCTTCCTTGTTACTGTTAATCTTAATAATCAAAATGTATAGTTTAGGAAACAGAAACAATAGATCAGGCAATTTGGGAAAAACTATAGAGATAGAATAAGAATTCTCTTAAATTATAAAATAATAACAGTTGAAAATTGGATTGAATTTCTGATGTCAGAAGAGAGATGCTTTACACAAATATGCAATTCCATTCCTTTGCATAGGCATTGGCGATGACAAAGCTATAATAGCAAACTTATACTCGCGGGGTCTTGGAATTTGGATAATGATTGGAGCAAAGATTGGTATGTGTATATGACAACAAAGTATACTCCGCCTCCGGGTTGCTTCCAGGTTCGACAATTATCCATGTAATATTACATATGCCTAAATTATGCTCTTCGCTACATGACGATTGGATTCACGATTACAGCGAATTCATAGAACTGGCCGACTTAGATTACAAAACATTGAAGCAAACTCAAAGTATCTATTCTCCCACTATAGAAATACTAATTTCCCTCAAGTGATCAGTCTACTCTTTTGTTGATACCAATTGCTACACACACCCGAACCTCGGATTTCCATATCCAAATGAAAAACTAAATTTAGCTATTGACTACATGTTAACGTAGAATCAATTGTTTTTTTAATGATTCACCAAATCAAAATAATTCTTCACTAAAGTTCATCAAGGATCAATTAAACCAAATATCCATTCTTCCAATATCCAACTAATATCAGAAAAAACACTGAATCATCATCATTCCCAGCAATTTTAAACACATGATTCACCAAGTAGAACAATTAGTGCTCAAAGTGATCCAAGTCCCATTTCACAGAACCAAAGTTAATTATCACATTCATTACCAAATTTAAAAGAAACACACCCCAAATCAAGAATACAGGCAATAATCCCAATCAAATCGAATCTAACAAAACACCCCAAAATCTTGAACACAAATAAAAATTATTAAAAAAACAACAATTAAGCTTCTTGTAACCTGATCTTAGTGGTTGTACAAAACCGCGGTATTGCGTAACGCACGGTGGCGCCGCGAAACCGTACTACCAATCTTCGTCGAGCTCCTAAACAAGGGTAACGAAGGTCCTTTGAATTCACAAAGAACTTCTTGAAAGTAATGATTGCTAATATGCTCCAAAAATTTATTCACATTGCTTCTCTTCTTCCCCAACCTGTTGAAGGGTACGACAGAAGTGGTCCGTATACTCAGGTCTCGGGCCGAGGGGCCCGTTCTGCGCGATGATGGAGTGCTTCCCAGTATCCACCACCTGGGCTTGCCGCTGAGTCGTCACCAGCCAGGCCCGGACCCAGTTCCGCTTCTTTTCGCAGCCCGCCTATCAGGCCCGACCGAACCCTGGTCGGGAGACTCGGGCTCGTCGTCGGGCTCATGGCATATCTTCTCTTTCTTCTGGCTTTGTGTGTGGTGGCTGTGGTCGGTCTTGTGGCGGCAAAAGTGTTTAAAGTGGCTGGACATGGATTCGTTTTCGTTTGGGGGTAATTTTTTAGATTGTCGAAGGTACTATTTTTTTTGCTCATTTTTTATGTTAACTTAAATTATCGAAAAAACACCCACTTTGATAATAATTAATACTAAAATGATTCGAGGTTTTTCAAAAAAAAAAAAAGGGAGACAATTCATTAGATGTCATTTGAGATTGACAACTTGGCGAGGAGCATCTACTATTACACTTAGATGTGAGTGAAAGTTTTGAACAAATCGTTTGTATCACGATAATAAGGTCTTCAGAATGTCCAAAAAATAAATAAGATTGGTCCAAAAACCTTATAATAATCCACGCAAAATTTAGCACGAAAACTAAGATATATGATGATTTTCGAAGAGGCAAACGCCGGAACGCCAAAACGTAAGAACCCGCGGGTTGCGCACAACTCTAGTTTTGAGGCCTGAAATTTGGCGAAGAGCCATCAACTCACACCCTTAAGTGTGGCGAGACTTTTTGGAAATAACGAGACGGGTCCAAAATGACGTTGTTTTTGGGGTCGACAAAGATTTAATCCACAAAATGAATTTTCGCTCAATTTTGTTTCGAAAATGCTGAATTTTCATGGGTTCACAGGTTCATATGATGAACCTACGAAAACTTTTGGTGCCAAAGAGAGTCCATAGGGTTACCTTTGAGGTCGTCGTCGCTCAAACATACAGATGTGTTTTTAACACTCGTAGGAGGAATCCACTCGTCGTTTGGGCTTAAACTTGGTGATAATCATCCCTATATTCTTAAGGTGGATTTTTTTTTTGGAAAAAAACTGTCGGGTCCAAATGACGTCGTTTTTGTGTCGAAACGAGATCTTATAATCCATGAAAAATGAACTTCAATTTACATTTTCGAAAAAAATGTCGAATTGTACTGTTGGTTCACTATGGTCATATGATGACTATGAAAATTTAGGGGCCAGGAGTCCTATGAGGTTACTTTTACTGGCCGCAATGACTCATTTACCATTTGTCAGAACACTCGTTAGGGTACATATTCGCTCATTTGAATTTAACTGGCGAGTGATAACTCTCGTCACCCTTAAGGTGTTTGAGAATTTCTTGTTGTAAAATGAGCACGCGTGTCGAAATGCGTTGTATTTTAGAGCCAAAACAAAGATAATCAATGAAAATAGTTTCGGACAATTTTCTCAAAAATTGTCGAAAAATTATACCTTGGGTTCACTGGTGAATATGAGAAACCCAATAAATTTTGGGCGCAAAAGAGTCACTGGCGTTAGTCACTATCGCTGGAAAACTAATGGAAATTTCAAACAATCTGTAGGAGAACCACTTTGGGCTTAAACTCTGAATGATTCATCTCTATCACCTTAATGGTGTTGGAAAATTTTATTGGGGAAAAAACTGAGCATGAGGTGCGGACGACATCGTGTGGTGTCTCAACTATACATTTTTAGGTTTTTTTTTTGTTTGCTAGGAGCCACAGGATCGCAAGGAGATCGATTCCGAATCTCCTAAGACCTAGAGGTAACTTTAACATTTGAGTTATCCTCAACTCTCGCATTTTAGTATTTAACGCTCCGCGGTGACATCAGGACCTCGTTTACATTAACTTGAATCAAATGAACTGAATAACTGAATTGATTGAATTTTTATGAGAGAGAAATTGGGTTAGAACTGAACTGAACTGAATGGGCTGAGCTGAGTGAACAATAAGCTAATGTACACAGGTCCACTACTCTTTTTCAAGGCACTGAGTATATTTACACTACAACTCGTCCAACTCCTTAGTCCTGGACTCCGGACTCCTTTGATATCAATTCTAAGCTTGCAGAGCAGCCTGGTTATTCCTATAGAACCAATGCCGATTTAACTTTGATTGATTGTATAGACCCATGAATTATTACTTGTCAGAACAATGAAATTGCTTTCAATCTTGAATTGCAACTTTAGCCACAAAACTTGTTGTGTGACATGCTAAAGAATCCTACATATTTGTCCAAAGTGATTCTTACATACGACGTAATAACTTGAGCTGACCAACTGTAGCTTGCAAGCCTTGCATTCATAGAGGATAAAGTGAAAACCCATCTTTTGACATTTACGAGCAATTCGCTGCGTATATTCTGCTGCGTTGGCCTCCACCTGTATACATCCCAAAATTTATATTGTGGTTAGTTATACAGAATATTTACTAATATCAAAAACCATTTTTATCACGACTAAAAAAATAGTTTACTGAACTTCTCTTAACGTATAAACAGACGAGCTTGTGTGATAGAAACTTATACATCTATGTATTTATGTGCAGCGGGCATACCCACAACAATTACAATCACCCACTCTCACAACCACGTACCAACTATGCGAACCACAATGCAAACAAGAATCGTTTAAACTCTCATGCCACTGTTGACGAACTTTGACTGATGCCATTGAGTAATTGTGTGTTAGTTACCTTTCAACGGTTGCAGTGGTCAGATAGTAAGCGAAATCTTCTGGTATTTTCTTGACCTATCAATTCAGTATTGAAAGATTAATTAGCAGAACTTTCATACAATAACCGTCACGTTAATTTCCTATACAGGAAAAATAATGGCCTGCATCAGAAAAGAACTGTGAGCTCTGTGAGAACTAAGTCTTTCAAGGTTAGAGAAATTCTGGTGATAGCAGATGAGTAGCCAATGACAGAACATAAAACAATGCGGACTTGGTGACATGAGAGATGTTGGGAAAACTCGGTGGGATGATCTGCTCTTTTTCGATCACTTGGAAAGAAATTTTCTACTACCATGGACAGCCCTACGATTGAATGTATGATTCAGGCGCTGGGCAAACAGCCCAAAGATAAATTGGAAGTCGAGTCGGTTGAAATTGATGGAGCCTTTCTTCTGCAGACACCACTGTATGACTTTATTCTGTTGGTAGTTCACGAATTGCACCTATATCGTACTGAATATGACTTCAGGCTGGACCAATACAGCCCAAAGATGAAAAATGAAGTCGATGTCGTGAAATTGCAGGGGGCCTTTCTTCTGCAGAACACCCCTGTTACTTGGCTTTTATTTGTTGGGCTTAGTCCACGAATTGCACCTCTATCGTTCTTCCTGATTGCCATTTGTGTTATTTCTAGTCTCCTATATTTTTTAATATTTTGTGATCTCTGTGTACTTAATGGCTCTATACTTCTATTATATGAACGAAGCTGATCTTTCTGTTATGGATCACGGCTCACCTTAATGAAGTGTAAGGAAGGGTAGATAAATTAATGAAAGAACTGATAGAGCTACCGTACACTCACATACTTGGATAAATTATAGAATGGACAGCGCGCGTGTATGAGCAATATAGCAATATTGTGAAAAGATACTCTTTTGAAAACTGGAATTATATATTTAAAAGTCCCGTACATTAGATGCATGGTGCCTTGATTTATGCAGGAGGTATAGGTCTCATTTTAAATCTTGAAACTAAGATTTTTATCTATCTGGAATCTCTTAATGTTTTCTAATTATGAAACTTTGAATCGTCTGACGCAGTTGTTAAACGTAGACTCAAAGTTGTTCGTTATACATTTATACATAAGACTTCTTGCAGAGAAAAAAGGAAAGTGAAAAAAATCTCTATTAGAATAATTTTTCATTGGAACAGGTTTTTGAAGACTTTTGATTTGGTATCAATGAGTGGTTATTCAATCGGGATGCGATCAAAAATTATTATATTGACTTGTTTATAAGTCACCTACTCGCTTCAAGAACGCGTGAGGTTTTATTTCATTCTTGGAGCATCTGATTATTAGAAGTTAGCTTTTGTTTTTTGGCTATCTTACCAACTGACGTTCCTGATTATGGAGCTTAATATGTGTTTGGGAAAAGGAAATTGAGGATGCTGTTGTTCAAAAGAATCAGTAGTTAGAAAGAGGGATTGTTAGATCATGGAGAAACCTGGTGTAGCACGTTGCGTCTTATAGAGAGTAAAAGTGGAAAGATTGCGCAGGGTTGTGTTGACGGAAAGAACACAAAAGAACAAGTTTGGTTTGCCGTGCAAAGGGTAGTAACTAGAGAGAGAATATCTGAAATTTAATAGTATTGACTCAGAAAGAGTCGATTGGCAGTGCTTCTTACATGACAGCTGGGAGGTTCATGCGATTCTGAGGAGACTGTTGAAGACAAATATGCCAGGAGGTCCAGAAAACAATTCTTACAGAGTGCAATAACTTCGGTTCTGGAAATTACCAGACTTGAGGACCAATGCATTAGTGGCCATTATTCTACTTATGTTCTGGCTAGAGCGTTCTTAAGGGCCTGAAACTGAGACAATCAATCCCAGATGGTCTGGTTCTTAGATCTGGTTCTCTTGCTTGTTTTATATTTTTTAGGTATTTTTATTAATTTATTTTTTTGTTGTTGTCCCTACGAAAAGGAAAAGAAAATCTGAGGTAAAAAAAATGAGTTCAGAAACATTACACTCCACTTGAGAAATCAACCAGCCATGGAGCCATTTATCTGCAAGAGTTAGCTTGGCCGCTTTTTTAAATAAGACTTTATCCATTGCACGACTCAACAAACTGTAACACCATGTCTCGATCACCACTGATATCATAGAAAATGACAAGTATGAACAATTTTCTTGTATGCAAATGGAAACTCGAGAATAAAACCAAGAAACATCAGAAGTGTTACCTGTCTACTAATAAACTGAGGTTGATATATTAGTAAGGTTTTGATAACTTTGTACAAACACTTGGTTGATTTCTAGTATATGTCTAGTCTGGTTGCAACTCTGCTCACGCTTTACAGTTCCCCTTAATTGCGACATCACATAGGACAGTATATAGTTAGAATTATCCTTATTCAAAGGGGACCACTTTACACGGTCCATGGCTTCCAGCTTTATTTGCTTAATTTTAGCAATAACATTTAGATATAGAACCGCCTAAGTAATCTTCACATAAATGGTCTAAGAGTTCATATAGCAATACATTTAGTTTAGTGAAAACTGAGTTCAAATAACAAAATTTAGCTTGAAACACCAGAATCAATTAATTTTATTGTTTTAGCCATTTACCTCCTTTTAGGCGAGCTAACCTAAACTTCTTTGTTTACGAGCTAAACCTACTTCAACTTATATGAACTATCTACCCTTCACTTATTGTCTCGTGACGAATGGGCACTGTGCCATTATATGACATTCTGCCTGGCTTCACTAGTTGCATCGTGAGTTATATTCATGAACCTTTTTTTTTTACGTTGAAATCAATGGGCCACATTTGCTAAATTTGCAGAAACAGATGCATGATGGATTATTAGATTTGAGCAGTCAAAACTGACATAAATATTGTTACATATGGCCCAAAATTAAAAATTGTATTAAATTTCGATACTTGCGCATACCTTTCGTGCAAGGCATTCCTAGAAACTGCTTCATCACATTGCCACATGTCAGAAGGCTAATTGAAAACTCTGTGAAAGAACAGAAAATTTAAAATTCACAATATCAGGAAAGGAACCATAACAAATCAAAAGAAAGAAAGTAGTTAAAAGAAGAGATACCCTGCCACCAATATTTTGATACTCTGGACAGAAAGAATAAATTCGTTGGGATCCTCTGAGAATCGTCTTGTCCTTTATCTTGGGCCTAACTAGTGTAACATTTTTGGCTCAGAAATATTGGTTACGGCCAGTATGCCTCTGACCAACACTGCAAAAAATTGAAGCTATTTCATGCCAGAGATGCATTTCGAATTCCAGTTCAATACTTGCAATTAAATACTACAAGTCAAACCCTTTCATAATCTCAAGAGAGCAAGCACATTGTGTGTTTTTGATCCACTCTACTAGTCTTTTACAGTGTATTCTTTCGCACTCTGCAACATCCAGAAAAGGAGATCATTACAAATGGCAACATAACATAAGTAACTTTATTGTGGCTGGATTATCTGTTAATATCTTACAAGGAGTGCAACAAGTGAAGATAGCTAGGGTGACTCCTTCAGTTCCTTTATAAAGGTAATGGGCAATACAATGCACTCTCGTTACAATCATTTAGTTCTTGCTGAACTTTCATATAAAGTTATATGCTGATATGAGTGCCATTCCTATTGAGGCAAACTCTACTTTTGATTTGCGTCGATATTCTGTCACAGTATTCGGATCACCACTAAAATCCATGGCATTATTCAAAATATATAGAGAGAATGTTTAATTGGACTACAATGTATGAATCGCTCAGGAAATATCTGCAAACATTTAATGTTCAATAACATTACCTTTATGTTCAATTGTGCTTGCACTCCAGTTCATTACCCCTTTCAAGAAGCTTATAATTAATCCAAACCATCAAGATTAGTAAGGGAACGTGATCAAAGAAAGTGATATTGCCATTTACCAAGGAATTAAAAAAGATGAAACACCTTCTATTTTCTTAATTTTTCATTTATTTGATATATCATCCCAACCTACATAATAATTGAACCTCAGGTACTGTGGGTATTTCTGTCCATCCACTGCATCAAGACTTTAAATTTCACCTCATTCGTCCTAAGAACTGTTACCTATATGAGGTATGACCATATTTACATGTATTCCAAAAGCAAATAAGATTTATAAGTGCACATGCATACCAAACTGTTAAGCTTTCATATTGCTGCTTGTGGTCTGAACTTGGCCTCCTTCTCAGTTTTTGAATAGGATGAGCTCTGTTCCACTGTGACTGCTCTGCTATAAACAAAGCCACATTACATACTCGAAAGGAGGAAAAAATTATAAGGGTTTCGTATTCGCATGAGGATAGATTTGGAAACGCTCAGCCTATTTCTGAGTTTCTGACTTTCCCGATGTACTCATCTCATCTGTTTCCTTTACTTGTCCATAGTTGTTCATAAAGAGGTCTCAACTGGCGGCATAGAACCGCCTTCTATCTGATCATCAAGGTCAAATTGCAATGGTCGCTGGCAAATTTGATTACACGGCAAACCAACTTATATATAAGAAATAACTCAAATGTACTTTAAACTTTCTATTATATTTTGCATGACAGCTAAAAGCTACAGTATTATCCTAGCTATAGTATAAATTACACTTTACAACAGTTCACAGGGAGCTATCATTGATTGATCTTTTATTGCTGCCTTGGAAGAACTGGTGGTTGTTGCTTCTAAAAATTGGAACTCATTCCTTGAAATATGAAACGATCCTCCAGATCATACAATATAATCTCATTAAGTGTCAAGTTATCCATATGAATGCAGCAAGATAAATTAACAAGAATCAACCGCTAGTGCGTTATACATACGAGCATGAACTTTTCTCCTACTACCAATTCGGGCAGTGAGGTACTTGAACTCTCTATCCATGGGAGAGTTCCATCGTTAGCCTTCCTTGGGTTAGTCGCGTAGGTGCATTTTTTGCACTTTGAGCGCAAATTTCGAGATTGAAGTGACGTCGTTGCATATAACTTGAGCAAGTAAATGCTTCATACATCCAAACCAAACCAATCACTATAGTATCATTGCGGCGTTAAGGTAAGTCATAACACTGAGCAGACGTTGTTTGTCATGTACCCAAAGACGATACACAGTGTGTAACATGACACTATCACCCATGAAAACGGTGAATAGGCCATTAGATACATAAGCAAAAGGGAAAATGCTCGAAATGTCAAAGCTTAAGTTAAAGCGAACAAATAATGACGATGATGATCTGATTTTAATTCTCACACAAAGTTAAAAATTGTAATAAACATAACTCTTGAATGAGAGAGGTTAAAAGTATATTATTTCCTTAAGTTCCTTTCATGTTTAGATTGCCGTGTGCGGTGATCTTCCTTGGCGACTCATGGGGCTCTACACAAGTTTGGTATTTCCATTGACAAACCGAAACACTGGAACAATGCACACAACACATGTATTTGATAGCTAACCGATGGACCGTTCCATTTTCCACTCCACTCAATTTACTTTATGTATTATTAGTAAAGAACTTCATATTATTTTCAAGTATTATTGTGTAGAAGTAGATGATTCATTGACTGATATGAATAATGAAGCTACCAATAGTCCAACTATGCTTGTACTAATTATTGCCAATCATTAATACCCCAACAAAGAAAAATATTAATTTTTGTTTTATGGTTTACTTAAAAAATAAATAAGTAACATCACTTCAATCAAAACAGATGTTGGAAAATGAAAAACATAGAACATAATTATTAATTAAAAAAAAAGAAATTACCAAATTTTCAATAAACAAGACGTTGTTCCAAGCAAAACAACCGAGGTCCTCCAGGTAAGACAAAGAGGCAAAGGGGTCGTTCTTGGGATTTCTTCGTGACTTCAACATGTAGTAGAATATCTCTTGAATCTCACCAGCAGTTAATTTACCTATATTTCACACATTAATCTGATACACAACATAAATTTCTTGAAAACGAATCCAAGACTATAAAAATAGACTATTTTTGAAAGGCATGATGGAGTAACATCCCGTTTGGAGATTGAAAGGAGCTTGCCGGAAATCTTTGGGGAAGATTAAGTCGGCGCTTTCGCGGCGTATGACCGACCAGTACAAAGCCGACTGTAAAAAAGGAGGGAGAAGAAGAAGAAGAAGTGTTTTGTATCATTATGGATTTTTTAGTAGATTGGCGGTTGACAGAAGGCAAGCTGAAGAGAAAGATGGTGTCAAATGTTCAACCAACTTATCATCGCTTGCTTCGAGCTCTTTTGTACTGTATTAAATGTTCTTCGTAGATGTTTTGTATTGTAAATTTACTTACTCTCTCTTTGTCTGATGATCGATTTTGTGTGTGTGAAAGGAAGTGAGAAGTAGAATTGAACATGACAAAACTATGAATTGTGTTACCAATTTAAGATGATTTTATAGGAAACTTGGATGGTTGGATAGATGTAATATGTTAGGATCTTTAATTATTTTTTAAGGAAGGTTTTCCAAAAAAAATTAAATATCAAATACGATTTATATATGTTTCCAAAATAAAAAATCTTGAATAGGATTTTCCTTTTGGAAAAAAAAATGATTGTTACTAAGATTTGGGAAAATGTTAGTTACACTGTATCTTTATTTGATTGATCGATGAAAATGGTGAGATTGTAAATTGTAACTAAAATTTACATTTTCGATTTCAATTCATTTAAACACTATAATTAGGCAAAATAAAAGAATACAATGTTAATGATGGGTATGGAGAATATTTTATTCACCATATTTTTAGGAAAATGAGGTTCGAATAGATTTTGATAATAAAAATTAAAAAAAAACAAAAATTTAATTTTATTTTTTCACAAAAAGCTTTAAAAAAGTTTAGATAATAAACAAAAATAAATTGTACATAAATATCATTATTCACAGAAGGTATTGTATGCATCAGATGTACAATAAATTTATTGTGCAACAAACATAAAGTGACTCTTTACATCAATATCGTGACCCTTTATATCAATACAGTGACTCATTGCATTTTACATCAATATAGTGAAAAAAAATAAGGGTCACTATATTGATAAAAAGGTTACTATATTAACCAAAATGACCACTATAATTTGATACACTGTAAATTTATTGTGCATTTGATATACCTAATACTTTGTCCATTACTAATTAGAAAATAGATGTATACATATCCAAATTTTCAAACGACATGAAATAAATTTGTTTTTTTTTTAACGGTAGAAACAAATTTGAAGTATATGAACAAGTACGGAGTACAATTGTACAAATAATGAAGAATCAATAACTCCCGTCAAAAAAGATAAAAAAATCAATAACTCCAAAACGAGAAATGTGAATGATTTTGCTAAGAAATCCAGTTTATCAAACTGACAAAATTGAATAAAATACAGAGACATTGCACAATGCTTGCTTCCTGTGAGTAATAAATAAGAAATCAATGAATTCACATTCCACATCTATGGTTGCCAAANGAGTAGTTCTATGGTTTAATTGATTCGAGAGAACTTTAATCCTGTTTGATTATGCCATGCTATGAATTGTTGATGCCAAATCGTTGTCAATTACTGCTATAGTGAACCATAGCTCTAGATTCTTTTATCATATAGTTAATCTCTTCCATTAATCGTAGTCATTAGTTTTAAGTAGTTTAAACCACAAAATAACATTCTTCTTGCTAGTTTAAATGCTTTTATTCAATTAATCAGTAGTTGTTGTTTCCTCGTGGATACGATCATGTTACCACTAACTGCAGGTTAGTTATAATAGGTATTTTTGATAGGTACGCGACAAGCCTGTCAGATAACCAAAGCAATCTCTAGCTTCTTCCTATTTCAAAAGTGGAAATTTGGCTTCCCAACTTTTATGTTATCCTCACTCTCTTTTCCTTTTGCCTCAGTGTCCTTCGATCTTTCACTCAAATCTACTTCCTTTAATTTGTCTCGGCTTTTCCTTTATTACGGTCAACTTATTCCACAATTACCCCCTTATCATTTCTCTTAAATTTCATCAACTCATCATCATGAACTATTCCTTCCACATTTAAACTCTTGTCATTTCCTACAAAGTCCATGATATCATCCTCCACCATGCCCTTAAAATTGGTTTTCATACTCTTAGTATGGTCGAAATCCGCCCCTACCTTTCTCCATTGGGCCATTTGAAGATTTTTCTGACTCACATTCTAATTATTCGGCTTTTCTTTTCACGTGCTTCTTGTTTAAAGGTGTAAGGAGGATTTGCTTCTTGTTTAAAGGTGTAAGGAGGATTTTTTTTCCACTTCCCTTAGTTTATCTACTCCATACTTCCTATTTATTTAAAGAATTGAATATTTATTTCTCAAAACCCCTCCAAAAGGAACAAAATCTTCTATCCCATAAAATGTGTCTCATTTGTGTTCCACTCATTTCAATTGGTCCATAAAATGGTTTTTTGACTTTAAAATTTTAAAAGTAAATTATTGTAATTATTACAACCAAAAAATGTGTGGAACACAATTTATGGGATAGAAGATTTGAACCCCTCCAAAAGAGGTTTGAACTCTGAACTTGTCATTTTAAAAAATGGTTAAGTTATTAAAATATTTTTTTGAATGTTAACTTATTACTATTAATATGTTTTAATTTTACCATTGTTATAAACTTGAATAGTTTTTTTCTTCATTAACATACATAGTTTAAACATTAAGTGCAAATTTGGATATTAAGACTTGAATCTTTTATAGTACGAGTAATATACTAAAGTAAAACCCAGCTTTACTATTTTCTCTCCCAAAAGCTTTCCTGATTCTTGCCCATACATGCTACGGAGTACAAATTTNTAAATTGTGCAAGCAATTAATAAAATAAGATGTGAAAAAGAAAATAAGAAATGTATATTGTATGGAACATTTTTCCTTAGTACAAAAAAATTGAGTCGAGGCCATCTAGAGTTGAAAAATGTTAGAGTTGTAGAGTTTTGAGAGTAAGAGTTTTTTTAAAATATATTTTATTTTACTTTTACTTTTATTTTTAGTTTTAGTTTTTAAAAATATGCATACATAATGTATATGGGTTTGAATTTATTAAAACTAGTAGTTTTTGCACGCGATGCGTGCGTGAATATACGTCAATGAAAGAAATGTTTATAAATTTTTTTTATATCAATTATTCTTTAATTTTTAGTTGTTCATTCATTGTTATTTATATATGAAATATATCAAAAGAAAGAAATATAATGTTGAAAAAAAACATGTGTTTAAATAATAAAGATTAGCCAATAATAATGTTATAAATATACTTAGCAAACAAATTTTATAGTAGATGACGGTTGTATGTTACAACTACGACACTAAATTTTCAAGTTGATCCACTAAGTATGGTATCATGAATATAATATGATTAGTGTAACCCAACTTTTAATATGAAATTCTTAGTTTTACATTTTTCTTCTTATTGTGACAATCCTATCAAATTAGTTTGTCAATTGAATTTTTTTTTATTATTGTAATTTAACTTATGCAACGTTTCATTGTTACAAGTTTATTATGATAAGAAAAGAAAATCACTAAATATTGTTTAATTAGTATAGTTGACATTTCAAATGCAATACCATATTAAACTTGTTCGACATTTATGGCAACTTGACAATTGAAGAGTAAAAGGAGATTATTAATTTTTTTTAAACATTGTAATTTAATTCATTAAGGGTATATGGGACATTTCATAGGGGGGACACCATTGCTCCCCCCTTGGTTTATATAATAGAGATCTAGAACTCCATAGGATCCAAACTTCAAAAATGTAATGTCAATCCAAACATTACATATTTTAGAAATTTTTTTACATCTCCAAACATCATTACATGAATTCAGCAACTAATTTATCTTCATAATTAATTATTCCTAATTGGTTTATTTGCTAGGATTACAATAGTAAGTTACGATTTTATTTTTTATATCTTTTGAATTTATTTAGAATAATATACAATTTCTTATAACTTCAGTATTTTCATCATTTTGTACGTGCATTTAAAAACCGTGCATCTCGCACGGGTATTATCTAGTTTTAGAATATGAGGCTGTTAACTTTATCACTAGTTCATTCAAATTGTT
>SNQN01000412.1:10224-31147 GCA_008642245.1 Bassia scoparia
TTCATATACTCTCTCTCTCTCTCTCTCTCTCTCTCTCTCTCACTCATTCAAAACTCTTCAAAACTTCTTTCAAATTCAATATACATTCAATACACACATTCAATCACATTCAATTCAAGAGATCAAGGCATTCAAAGCACTCGTTCGAGGATTGTTCGACCAYGCTTTGTTGGTATAATCTATGAGGCCCCAAAACTAGTGATGGCAACGGATCGGATTTGGACCGGATCCAGATCCATAGCCATTTTTTAGAGAAGGATCAATATCCGATCCGTATCCATCAGATATATTTTCTTAGGATCCATATCCGTATCCGACGGATCTTACGGATACGGATCTAAAACAAATCCTACGAATAATTGCAAAATTTCTCCTAATTGAAGTTGTCAAAACAACATTATATAAATGCAAGCCTTCCATACATTTTTTTTTGGGTCAATACTTAGAAAATAAACAAAGTACACACTACAAGTCCACAAAGTTCAACAATTACAAGTAAAAATATAACAAAGTACATAGTACAAGTCCACAAAGGAAACAGAAATATATGTATTATTCAAAAAATGGGGAAACGGATCCGGATCCTATTATACCCGGATCCGTATTCCTTTTTCTAGACAGGATCCGTATCCGACCCGTATCCGTAAAATCCAAAAATTAAGGATMCATATYCGTAAAAACGGATATGGATCAGCGGGTCCAAGATCCATTGCCAACTCTACCCAAAATGCATAGAATTCATCCCTTTCTTCTCTTTTCTCTTCAATTTTATATTGTTTTTGTTTAATTTCWTTTCCATCACTTCAAATCATGTAATACGAATTAAAATCTATTTGACTTCAATTAACATGTAAATAAACTTTCCCTTTTCTCCTTTTCGATTCAAATTCGTTTTCAACATTATTGTCATTACTAACTTCTCTTTGTGTTTTCTTCATGTAAATAGCACTTTGCGAGGTGCTTTCAATTTCAAATCTAACTATTGCTTTTGTTTTTGTTTTGTCTTAGATAGTAATTCGAGGTAAGTCTTCTTCATACTTCTTGTATATTCTTAATCATGTTCTTGTACATATTTTCAATCACCATTATTTCTTGTTAATTAAAGACCTATTAATTGCTKGTCATGCCAAACTTGATAAATATGGACAAACGGTTTAGGATCCTTGAATCTTGACCTAATTCAAAGCGACAACAATTAATAAAATTTACATTCATTAATCAACTCGCCTAGTAACTACTAAGGATTGATACGGAAATCTGTGTTGTTCGATGTTACGATTGGTGAATTTTCAATGAGGCAGCTAGATGCGGGGGGTGTTGTGCACTACTTCGCCCTTACCCTCGTCTCCTAATCCAGACCTCGGAGCACGACCATACATGGAGCCGTTCTCCTTACTTTATGCAATTATAGGCAAGGCTTAAAACGAGTTTCGCAGCTTCCCGAAAAAAGTGCGGTGGTGGCTTCTTCTATTCGATTTCGAGTATCCACGACCCTCAATGCCAATCATACTCATACTATGAAAAATAGCAAGAATTTAATTCTTTGCAATACGGTGTCTCACCGAGACTGTACCCCGCGGGGCAGAGGGACCAGATCTGATCAGGCCCGATGACGCCCCACACCCGTACAAAGAGGAATCAATTAACTCWATTTTATTTTAGGAACCTAAGTCTTATTATGTTGATCATTTAAAGTGAACTCATAAATAACCAATGGGATTTTTCCCCATATACCCCTGACTTGAAGCCTAATAACCCATATACCCCCGTGTTTTTAGAAACGCCTCATATACCTCCCACATTAGACAAAATAGCCCAAATACCCTTGATGAAACCAAAATCCGTTAAATAGTTAACACCGTTAGTATTTTATGCATTTGACCACTAATCCAACTCATTTGACTCTAATTAGGCRTTAATATTTCTCTCTCCTCCATCTCACCCCCAAAACCCAGAAATCCAAACCCCATCTCACCCCAAAAACTCAGCCAAAATTCGATCAAAAAAATCGARCAACATAAATCTAATCTCGAATGCATTAAGAATGGGAGGATAAGTGGAAGTATTAGTCTGAATGATAGAAAACCAAAGTTGTGAATTCCCAGGAGGTGAAACTACTGTGAGTGCCTTTAAGTACTCCACGCAACAATGCAATTTCACGCAACAGTCAATAATTCAATGACGATTTGTAGGCAAAAAAATTCCAGCAATTTCGTCCCAAATTTGTAGGGAATTTCACCTCCTGGGAATTCACAACTTTGGTTTTCTATGGGTCAGCTTACCTTCAAACTACTGTTGTTTCGAGTCAGGTTACAAATATATCTCATTTGGTGTCAATTGGGTTTTTTCAATRTTTTTCCTTTTATGAATTYTGCTCATCTTTGGTTCATTGATGCTTAATTGCTGGAATTAGATCTTGAAAATCGAAATATTGATTGCAGAATGTGTTTCCCTCGTTTGATTATCTGGTTCAGGGTCCTTGATTTGCAAAACCATGTTTGTGGCAAAAGTTAGAGGTTTGACTTCGAGTCGTCCTTCTTTGTCATGATTGGGGTTAGGGTTCATTTGAAGGTAAGCTTGAATGGGTCTGTTGAGGSTCGTACCTGACCCAAAGGGGACATTCCGAGTGTTATAGCTCTTGTTGTGGGTAACTCCATTAATGGAGCAGCACAAGCTTCTCGCGAGTAGTGTAGTGCGAACCCAGATTCGATCTAGTGGTGGTGGTTGAAATGGGAAGAAGGGGAGAGAGAAGGGATGAAGCACTACAAAAAAAAGGTGCCAATTGGGAGCTTTTTGTTATATTGTGAACTAAAAGCGTCCCTATTTTACGATTGGTACGCTTTAAAAAAGCGTCCCTATTTTCCAACGTTCGATATATTGGACGCTTTTTGGTCCTATTTTTACGAAATTGTGACACTTTAAAGTGTTTGTTTACAATTTTTGGACACTTTTTCTAGTCCTGGAGGAAAAAATGGGACGCTTTTTACTCTTATTATTATAAAGAAATAGGAGGCCTATTTAATACTAATAGTCGAGTTAGTGTATTTACCTGTCTACAATATGCATGAACGCAAAAAAAGCGTGCCCAATTTTCTTTTCTTTCTTTGTTTAGGCTAATTTTCAACCACAATTGTACATCTTAAGCCATCATGACAAGGTTTAAAACAGTGAAAAAATGATAGTCTATGTAGGACTTTAACTACAATGTCAATTACACATTGTCTCTACCAATTGAGCTAATAACTTTATGGAATAAAATCATTTAATCTTACCAACTACGCATCTTACTACATAGTTGATTTGTACAATATTAAATATCTTAAGCAAGAAAAGTCCGTAAGTTTGCCAGCAATATTGCATTAACAATAGTTCTTTTCAAGGGTACTTTCAATCTAAAAACTGATCGAAAACATACAAACAAACACAACTACATATAAAAAAGGGCATAAAATATTAAAAATTTACAACCCAGCATAAAGTTAAAACTCAATGGAAAAATCACAACCATAAAGGCATACCTGATTTCCTGATCTTCTCATCGCATATATACCCACAGCAGACCACTCTAGCCCATCTTGTCAAGCCCTTCAGCAGTCCCCAACACACAACAATAGCCTCCATCAGCCCTCTAAGGTACTTATTTCTCCAACCTCTGCCTCCACATACCCTTCACGTCCACCCTATTGCCTACCAGTCCGCCAAATGATTGTCGACACTAGCCTATCTAAGTCCTCCGCTTCTAGTCATGTTTCCAGTCAATGATATCGTGTCAGTTGAACAAATTATAGAAAATCAGGTCTCAAGTACTACGCTACAATAGACATTACTGTAATTATTAACTCTACATCGGTATAATAATGTATTCCAACTTCAATGTATATCTAACAATTTATTTCTAATATGTATTCCAATGAAAGCGCACTGCTAATTGAGACTAATAAAAAGGTATCAATAACAATTGCTTCATAGTCTCTACCACCCCTTGCCAATATGGCTCACGAAATTTCAATTTTTTTTATAAAAAAGATAGCTCATCAAGACCTAAACATCAAGCAATGTCAAAACATAAAACTATCTTTAGTATTATATTAGGCAATGCATTTAATAATTCACAAAGTTCATTTACTATTAATCACCTAGTACACAACCTGCAAATATATTACTATTCACGAAAAAACAGTCATAAGAAGAGAATAGCTATCTCTATTTGCCCATTTCAGTCTAGTAAGATAGTATCATATCTATAGAAATAATCTATGATTAGACAAATCAGTTAACTCGACTAAATTAATCTAGTCCAACTAGATTGTCCTTGATTGCTTATGTTTATCTCAATCTACTGTCTGCAAGTGTCCTTAATGCGTGTTGTTTCTAAAACTTACAAAACTTGAATCAAGAAAAACACAGAAAATTAAGTACTCAATTTTCTATGTAGACTGAGTTGACCGACCTAAATTATTAATCTGCTAAAACATGGAAACTTAAAAAATGATAATACACTAAAGACAATAGATAAATTCACAAAATAGGATTATATGCAAAAATCATGGGAAAGAACAACGGGTGAAGATGAATTTATGAATTAAATACTACAATAACCAGTTACAAAACCACATATACTCTTCTTCACAAAGACTGATGAAATTTTGGCAACTTTGTTAATTAAAACATCTTTTTAATCACTTGCATTATTAGACATAGTAATTTTATTACTTTTTATGTTCTCAGTCGTCTGTTTACTCAATGAAACAACAACCATTTCTTTATTCAAAGGGAATAAGTATTTGTATATAAGATTATAACTTACGTATAAGTAAGCAAGACAAGTTTCTTATTACTTCGGTATCTTGAAATTCTGTTAGACACTCATTCTTAAAGATCCTTAATTGCAAGCACATCTCATAATCATCTTGCCATGAAGGATATAAACAAGACATCCCAATTTGTACTTCCTTAATCAGCAATAACCAAAGATAAGAAGAGATAAGAAATAAAATCATCAACAAAATTCGAATGACTTAAGCAAAAAAACACAAGAAGTCAGACCTGTAATAAAGACAAGCATTGCAACCATTGGTTGAATAAGCAAGGGCGATTGCAAGACTCCGATTGAGTGTAATAGAGAAGGCTTGCAGACTCGATTTGGGTGTAATAGCATCAGGTAAAAGTGACAAATGAATAATACAACTTGATAAATCACACAATCACCTGCAACCAAACACTCGATAATATTCAATATAATTTCCATTTCCAATTTATGGACAAACTCTACAAATTGTCTACTTGAGTCTCAATTCGAACAAAAAAATGCTCATATCCCTGTTCATGGTAACAATTCCTGATGTTATGTATGTTATAAGGGAGCGAACCCTATCAATTTTATAATCAAATAATAGAAAACAACCCACAAGATATATTCCCAAAACCCTCTAAACAATTAATGCAAATATTGCAATTCAAAAATGCAGCATGAAAACCAATCAGTCTATTCCGCTTTATAAATTTAGCCCTAAAACTAAACCAAACAACTGAAGTATAACTTCTCACCATCTTAATTAGAGAAAAAACCAATAAAGCAATAGTAAGACTCTCTAATAGTCTAATACACATCATGGTATCTAAAATCATCAATTAATTTAACACACAAACATCAAGTGCAATTATATCATAAGTGATACATAATTAATAACTATCAAATATTCCAAAGAGAGAAATACCAAATCATGTGATAAATACCTGACCCATTTTTGGAGAAAAGAAAAATTTTATAGCTCAAGCAAACGTTAGAGAGTTGTAGGTACAAAATGACAACCAAGATTAGCTTCATCAACAAAAAGAGAAGGGATATTTTTAATACAAACACAATTCAACTACAGACAAAACTAAAACAACAATATGGAGTATGTACACCTTGACAAGAGAGAACTAATTAGAAGCACTTCAGTAAGAAGAAAATGATAATAGATGATTAAAGAATATAATCACAGGTACATCAATTTAAACAATTCTAACAAATCCACAAAGTTGAGTATTCAATGCATACTGGAACATCCATGCTGATCGACTAACAAAAAAGCATTATACAATATTTCACAAATCATCTATATATTTTAAGATTGAAAGTTTGGGCCAAAGAGGAACAATTGTGTTCACATATGGTGGTTATGCATACCTTTAACAACTTATTGCTTCGAGAACAAAGCCATAATACAACTTAAAAATTATTAGTGATATCTCTAGTGGAGAAAAGATGATCATAGATGCAGGGGGCGCTAAAAGAAATCAAACTAGATGTCACGTGATTAGCCAAGCAAATATACAAATTAGACATGCTTGGCTTTAGGGAATGAATAATAAGCTATGACCTTCATTGAATCTGTCTTAATATATTCAAAATGCACTACGCCATTAGGAAATTATTAGTACATAATGCTAGATTTAAATAATAAAAGTGTGAAACTTAGATACTGGTTATTATTAAACATGGATAATTGCATAATAAGTTATAACTATCAAATTATTGAGCTATAGTTCAGATCTTAACTCTTTATTCAATGTTGTACAAATCAGCCCACAAACATATAGATACAACATAAAATGCATTTTAATTATACACCACCAAAAATTAACAATACCAAATTACAAAAGCCTGAATAATGGTTAGTTTTTCGCAATAGAGAAACCTAAAAATACGAGTGCATTCTTGACATTAAAAAGTAATTACTCGTTAAATCAAACACTAGAACATGTTTTGCTGGACTAATAACATCAAATTTCTATTTCCTTCACTTGCACTTATCATATTAAATAAGAAAACCAAAAAAGTCTAAATATTCTAACCAAAATGATTTGATATTAAATAAAATTATAAACCAAAATAATCAACCTTAATAATAAGAACCTAAAAACACCTAAGTAAAATGAATCCTAAAATCCCTAAATCAAATGCAAAAACTGAGATAACCTAAAGATTCCAGATGCTAAAAACCTAGAAAATTAACTAAAAAGTCTGTCATAAAAATCGTATCAATAATTCTACCAACATTGACAAAAAAGAAGTAACTATAAAAACCTAAAATAGATATGCATTCAAATACCTAGCTTTATAAAAACCTGAAACCCCCAATTTCGTCTAGTCAAAAAAAGGTAAATTCAATCATAATTAAAAACCCTTAATTTCGAACAAATTCAGAATTTTGAAGCAGTCAAATGCCATAAACGAGCAACTCCAAAAAAAAACAAGGAAACCCCCATAGATCAACGACCCATAGAAATGAACAACACCAAAATCCCACAAAAGACGAATAAAATCAAAATCAGAAAATTCAACCCAAAAACAGTGGGACCAAAAAATTGAAAATTCAGAGATAAAGGTCAACAAGTTTACCAAAAATAATTTATTGAGACGACAGATTGAGATATATTTCGCTGAGATGTTATTTGATCTGATGTTCGACTTATTCTGGATAATATAGAGAGAGGAAAATGAGAGATTTTGAGCCACTTGTGAGATACCATTTTTTGTAGGGAATTTGATTTTGATTGAATTGATTAGTACACAAAGATGTGAAGGGAGTTGTATTTTGGATTTTTATCGTGGAGCGAATAAATAACAGTGTAATTGAGGGCTGAATTCATTACGGTTTTTTAATAACTACCGCATGTATTCCGCAATTAAGTGCCGTTACCGCCGTATTTCTGCCCCAAGTACCATGCACTGCACAGCACTGATACATTTGAACAATTTGGACGCTTTTTTTGAAAGTGATCACATACTTTCATTTTTCCAGTTTCCCACAACTTCATATAGTTGGGACGCTTTGAAAAAGAATGCTTGTCAATGCAACAAACCCATATTTACCCCCCATTTTCTGTTGTACTGAAGGATGGTTGTGGGGATGCTCGTGGGCTGAGTCTGAGTATTTTAGTTGGTTGAGAGGAGGAGTAGGAAGGAGGAGAAGGGAAGGGAGAGAAGAAGGTAAGAAGAAGAATGGAGCACGCATGCACGAAGCAGTGAAAACTATGAGCAATTGGAAATTTTTTTCTTTGGCTTAATTAAAAGATATGATTAGGAGGAGACGATAATAATGATATTATTCACGTGGATGTATTAGGGGCTAATTGGACTTATTAAATAACTTGTTAACCATTAACGCTTCTTGCCTCATTAAGGTAATGCAGTTATTTTCTCTAATGTCCATTTGGGTATATGGATGTTCAAAAAACACAGGGTTATTATAAGTATTAAGCCAAAATACAGGGGTAAATATGGGAAAAACTCCATAAACTAATTTAAACATACATAAACTTAGAGAAGCACTAGAGATAGCGCGCTACCACTTGCACCTCACACAGCCAAACGTAGCATCAACTATGCGCTATGTCCATAGACTAGCGACAATTCAAAACTATGCAAAAAGCCCCTGCTTCCCAATAACTCACCTACCGAATGACGTCTAACCAACAAAACATGCCCTGTAAGATACTATATCTGTCCCTATCCACGACGACTCAAAATTAGTGGGCAGAAGAAAATAATCTAGCCGAAAAGGCTTGGGTATGTATCGGCAACAAGCAAACAGTTTTACTGCTCTCGCTCTTCTGCTCTCTGTCTGTTTTTTTTCCTTATTGAAACTTAAAGTGGTTGAGGGAATGAGGATAGTTGGTTAACCCTTTTTCTGATTTATAATGTATTTTTCTAGCAATGGTTTAATTTTAAATCATCTGTTTCTTTTTTTTGGATAAAAGAAAATATTAAATTTTATCCATAAAATAAAATTCAAATAAGATAAATATATCTTTTTTATCACAAACGTATAATTTATAAGTAATAATGATTAATAAAAATAATTATCTTTATAGATAAATCGTAATATATTTATATGGATTATATTATTAATAACTTTTGGAAATTTACGGGGATTACCAATCTACCCCTCTCGTAAAAGAAGTTTCGTCCTCCGAACTTGTCCCAAATCCTCAATCCTCACAAGAAAATTCAATATGTAAATGATAACTGTATTGTCTTAAACTACGTTGTGGCTACTATATAATACTTCTACGCACCATACTTGACGACAGTTTCACACACTTTGTATAGTATTGTTCTCCAAAAACAGAAATTCATGCCTACCAAGCCAAAGTCAAGCAATTAGAAAGTAATTGATACCAAAAACAATAGAAAAACTCAAGCCAAAAACACATGTCGAAACAATTATCAAATCCTTTTAAGCTGTGGGTGTTTACAATCACCCGCACTTAAGGAACGCAACGGCCTCGTGCCGCCCTGAAGCTCGACAATACCAGGGAGGGAAAGCTCAAGTAATCAATAACCAAAAACTGTTCATCTAAGTAACAAAAACAAAGCAAAGCGGCGAAATTATATTGCATTCTACCCCCTAAAAAGAGAGTTACGTCCCCGTAACTCACCTCAACAAACATATCGCCTTTACAAACAACTCACCGATACTTTTGTGCATCTCCTCCCTTCATACTTTTGGTTAAACCACTGAACTTTTACCTTTTTACATTCTTGTTTGTCCACTACGTACTTTTGGATCTAATATGCACACTGGTTCTTCTTAATATATCAGGGACTCATCAAATAGGATTTTTCTTCCAAGTTTAACAATAATAACCAAAATAGTATTATTTCTAGTCTTGGTCCATGGTAATCCTGTAACAAAACCCATTGATATGGAATCCTACTTCCACTGKRGTATCTCTAGAGGTTGTACTCTTCCCATAGGTCTCTTGTTAGTTTCACCTCCTAAAGTACTCAACTAATCCTAGAAAACTTCGAACATCAAATATCAGTCACATTCTTAGGCATAGGCCATGCACTAACCGCCTTAAACTTTGCAGGATCCACAAAAACACCTTCCTTAGAAACATAATGACCTAAAAACACAATTGTTCCAACCAAAACTCACATTTAGAAAAGTTGGCATAACATTTATGACTGCGAAGGGTCTCTAGGAAAGGCCTCAAGTTTTAAGCATGTTTTCCTTATTCCTCAAATATATCAAAATATCATCAATAAAAACAACCACAACTTGTCTAGGCACTCATGAAACACACGATTTATTAGGTCCATCAAGACTTCGGTGCACTAATTAACCCCAAAAGGCATGACCGTAAACTCAGTGTCCATAACGTGTCCTAAGGCACACTAAAATCCCAAAAGTAATTGTTTATTCTAAATAAGATTTCGAAATTTCCCTCAAAAGTCATACTTTATATTCCTTCACTAGTCGCCTCCACCCTTTAATGCAACTCATCTTTAACCCAAAGACATGCTACTTCCTTTCAACTTATTCACTAAATAATATTTTGTGGTTGTAGGCACACAATAAGCAAGGAACACACACTCCGGTTACGAATAAAACTTCAACCAAGACAAAACGTAGAGAAAASAAATTGTGAACGACATTCGAAAACCTCCCACCTTCCATCCTACTCATCCCAAAGCAACTTATTCATGGCATAAAATCCTCTGTTCCGACTCTCAATGCCCTGAGTAACAAAGTAAAAAAAAGCTCCCTCTAGTTCCTTCACCCTAGGAGATAAAGAGAGGAAACTATAAGTATCCATTCAAGTGTTTCACAACAACCACCAACTGCTCGTAAATAAAAAAAAATTTGGAATTAGTGGGATTATGCCACTAACGACGCTTTCGCGCAACCATCCTAAGAATAGAAAGCTAGGCAAATAAAACGAAACATGCTCTTAATAATGACACCTAACTGAGCTTTAAAATACAGTGGAAACAATTACCCCAACTAGCTTAAGCGTAACAAAAACGAAATGATCCTTTCAAAACGCAAAACTTGCTCTAACCCGATGGTTACAACACAAGAAACTCACGAACTTTGACCAACACTCATAATCACATAATAATAACTATCAGCACAATCTTACTAAAAAGAGATACATCTTCAGGAAGATAATAAAAAAGTCTCGATCTAGTTTGAAACAAAAATTCACACCAATAAATCCTTATAATATACAAAAGCATCCAAATTTCAAACGTTCCTAGACAATCATGTGAAACACTTTCGTCATTTTTTTTCTTCAAATCATCCATATACTTCACGTAATATTCCTCAATAAGTTCATCTCTAGCCTCCTAATTCGCCTAGCCTTTGAATATAATCTCATCAAATACTATACACAATAATAGACCATCACTAAAGTCAGATATAATGATGTAATTATACCTCTAACACGGACAACCTTAGAGAAATCAACAAATCTTACTAAAACATTGATAATACAGTTTCTTGCTAACTCAACCATTCGCCAATATTGTGTCATGCTCTCGTCAATATACCTAGGCTTGGTCATGGAGTAATTTAAATCAACAAGTTCACTACATCAAAATTCCATACTTTCAACCACCAAAGAATCAATAGCCAACTTTCTGGCTACAAAGCAATATCATGGTCCCACTTTTGGGAAAATAAAAGATCAAACAATTGTTCATTATCCCACTATGAATGATCATATCATCTCCTTACTACGTGCCAAGTACTAAATAATACGAACACAAGTCTCCATCCCATGGTCCAATTATATAATAATCTCATTTACATCACATAGTATGCTCGATCTATACGACCGCGGTTTTCAATAAACAGTAACTCAATAGTGGCACAAGTTCTCCAAATAGTCATAATTCACTCGATCATAACTAGTGAGATCAATAAAGCGAATACCCAAGCATAGCTCTCAAATAATATAATCAATCCCAAGCAACTTACAACCAACTTCAATCTAATAGGTCTTTAAGTAATACTAGTACTAGTACTACCTCGTGGCAATTACGTAATACTATAACTAAAATACCATGACACCTAGAATCATAAAGTATATCATTCGATATCAAAGAAGTCTCACATCAAGGTAACAAATAAAGTAACAAAATATCACTCGTCACTGTTTATAAATGCAATATGCAATCACAATCAACCAAAATGCAATCAAAAAGATATATATGCATGCATGAAGGGCAGTTTGAAATAATTATTTTTAAAGTAATTCAACCTTGTTCTAAACTTCGACTGCAATTGAAATAATGTAAACCAAAACATAATTAATCAAATGCCATTTTTTTTCTAAAAGACACAAAACAACTTTTTAAGATCGAATATTATTACTTAGAAGTCTATTTGAAAATTTGAATTATTTAAACGACTTTGCAATACTACCAACATGAAAATTTTAGTTTAAACTTTGAACAACGAAGAGAGTTTTACTTGTATGCGAAAGTTATTTCGCGAATGAGTGGTTTAAAAAATTATCACGTCATACTCCCCTTAAAAGCGAGTTACGTCCTCGGACTCGAGAATCGTGATAAAATAAAAAATGTTTGTTAAAGGAAAACATACATACCATGGTCCTACATCCCTCAACAAGAAAAAACAAGCAAGTCAGAATATCATGTACAAAATTTTAGCATAGGAAATATTATGGAGTTAGATTAAGCATACAGTAACACGCACAACATAAAGAAATCAAATTAATCACAGAAGCGCGCCTTCCTAGACTACGCAAATCACACTTAATTAGTCAAAGAGAAGAAGAACTTGTAGAATATCGTCGTTGTAAAATGTATTTTTTTTGTAAGAGATGTTTCAAAATTATAAAACATTTAGAATAAAAAAAACTTATGTTACTCATATAAAAGAAATATAAGAGAAATTCTAGCTTTAAACTGATACCGACTTTTAACAACCCCTAATTCGTCCACTTTACCTGTGAAAAATAAATTAAGGCCAAAAAAAAATACGGTAGAACTATAGGCAATGCCACTGCACGTGTTAATGATTTAGCTAAAAATATTTTGCAGCGGAAATCAAGATAGAAAATAGTTTAAACAAAGTGTAAAAACTGAAGTATAAAATTCATTTGACAATTGGAACTATTAAGCCTATTCGCAAATAACGGTAAAACTCCTTTTCAAAATATAAACTCAAAATATCAAATCTTCTGAAGAGTTACGATGCCACAAAAAATTATTTAAGTACGATTGGCTCTCTCACAATCACATCCACCATCAGGATAGTACTATTGCAAATCCTGTAAAAAAGTATGCTCCCCATAATTTCCAAGGAAATAAGGATCATCACAGGTCCACAAAAGAAGAAAGTGTGGACAACACCAAAACACAAAAAAACACGCAATCAGCAAAGATGAATACATACAACATATGAAGACGAGAAAACAAACGGACAGCATCTCCCTTAAAAACTGGACATACGAGCTACGACATGCTTAGAAATAAAAGAAACCAATTGTGTGTTCATAACACTTAACAATATTACACTATACATCTGATCCCAAACTCAGACCAAACCATCAACTACATATTACATACAAACTGTTCCAAACAACACATCTCAAAATCCTCAATTGCCCTGGTTAACTAGATTGTACCTACAAATAACTTACTCGACTCCAATATATGACTCAATACATTTTATTACATTTGTTTATGATTTGAGCAACAACAAGGTTGTCCTCAACCCATGTTTCACAGTTTAGGAACATCAACCAGACACCAAGTTTCATCAGACACAAGATGCCACAACCCTATGCCTCTCCGTCGAAAGCACAAATAGTGAACGGGCGCGACTCTGTCACCGAAGCTAGTAAGATCTCAACTAACCCTATCAGATATTAAAATATCCAGAATGAAAGTAATAGTAAGAAAAACCTGAAGAGGGACGCGTTGATCAAACGGCCTCGAAGGGACAATAAAATCGCAACCCCAACCCTGATTGTCAAATCTCCAGACGTGCACCATCCAGAGTTTTATTGTCATCCATATCTTATTATTTAACTTTCATTATTGACAGTTCATATGACTCACAAACAAGACCACAAAACACATACCAATTAATTTAGCACAAACCATTCCTTTAATAATTAAAATAACCTGTGGACAACCAACTAACACGTCATTAAGACTTGAATACTTCCTTACTCAATTCACACATTATCATGAGACGAGTATAAAATCAACTCATGGAGTAATTTACACTTAATCCACATGAATTCCATACATTATCAAAATTTACCTCAAGAAGCAGTGATACTTGACCACTTAATTCATTCCTGTATTATAAACCACTCATGTGACAAGTTTTACTTGACCCACTAAATCCATCCTTGTATATAAATTACCTCAATAGACAAAATAATTAAAAAAGAACAAACGACTAATTAACAATCTCCATCCACTCATGAGATTCAATTCCACCATATTCTCAATCTCCACAGATAAATATTCCATTTGTGAGTACCAAACAACTCCTTGGACCTTTCTTACTCAGCTTCTAAGTTCTCAATCATCTACGAGCATACATGAATAAAGGACTCCGTAAGTAGTACGTACCTTGAATAGAAAACATCCAGCTATGTATTTTTACTTCAACAATAACTCAAGGAGAATTTCCTCCTTAACCAAATAGAAATTAATTCCTAACACAAATTAGAGCAATAAATATTCCTTGAAACACATAAAACTTTAAAAACAATCTCGAACATGTTTCTCAAGAATTAACTTCAACGCTTATACAATAAACAATTCATTATTTCTTTAAAATTTAAAAGCCATACTTTTAAATGGTTCAAATCACTTTGAATAAGTTTATTAACTCTGAAATATCATAATTAACTTGTATTTTAGTGCCAATATTTTAAATTAATTTTATAACAAAACATATTTTGTAATCGAAAGATTGTCAATCTGATTGATCAATTTTATTAAAAAATTATAAAACTATACGAAAATTTATGAAACTTTTACAAGAGTGTTTAATTGTATACATAATATTCACACAAATTTTCGTAATTGAAGATGAACAGAAAAATAAGTTAAAAAATCAAAACCAAATCAGGATATTACGAAAAATAGTCCATTCAAAAACGAATTTATAAAATTGTAAATCTACTTGGTAAATTCTGAACATTTTGCACAAGGTTGTGAAATATCTTAGAAATAACTCGAAAAATTTCGTAAATTACTGACAAACATAAAAATAATGAAAAATCAAAAACCGAACCTTAAACCCGAAAACTCGATTCAAAAAACGAATTTTTTTAAAATAGTAAACTTGCTTTTGAAATTTCTGAAATTTTACACTTTTTATATTAGTATGAACATTAATCGACCAAATTTTTGTAATTTATTGAAAAGCAGTAAAATAAATATAATCGAATACGTAAAACTGGACAAATAATCAAACGTGAAAAACCATAATTTTGCTATTCAATAAATCTGAAAATCTCCAAATAATCAACATCACACACACTCATAAACTTTGTAATTTTAGCAGATTATACTCAATACTTATATAAACAATTGGATTATAAAAGTGCAGGCTTAAACAAAATTAAAACTCTATAACAAAGAAGGAAAGAGGGAGAAGAGGACCGAATGGTGGCCGGTGGTTGCGGAGACCGGCAAAAGGCGGTGATGGCAGCAAGAAACAGTCACGCTCTTCTCTTCTCTCTATGTCGTTTTTTTTTGTTGAAACGTAAAGTGTTGAGGAATAGGAATGGTTGTATCTACATTTCTTCATTTTCTTCACAACATCCCATTTACCATTTCAAAAGGTTGTAATCTCATGTAATCTGCTTGTAAATTTCTACTTTCATGATTTTATCTTTAAATCACAAGTCACACTCACATCCAGTATTGCTATGCAAATTATGGCAACATTTATCCATCAGAATTTTTGATGGATTTAACATGTTGACTACATTAACCCAAAAACAATCGACTTCTTTACCTAATGCAACCTCTTTACCTTTTTCAAGTTTAAACTTACTGTTACAAGGAAAGAAATATGTGATTTGTTTTTCTATCCTTTGATTCACATTTGTTTGCACACACGTTAGTTTACTTAATTTATTTGGGTTGACTTGATATGGTATTATGACTACTAAATATTCCGTGATATGTGTTGTTTTTCTTCTGTAGAAATGATTGCTTCAGTGATCGTCATAGTGAATTTAAGAAGTTGAACTCCAAAATTCTTGGCTTTTTGTTGACAATGTAGTTATCTTTCCTTTCTCTTATATGATATTGCTTGTGATCTTTATTCTCACGGTAACTAGGATACCTTTATCTGTATTTGCTTACTATCTATTTTGTGGTTCTATATATATATATATATATATTGATTTTTTACTTTCAACTTATAATTTGAGGTTGTATTTGAGCACATATATATATAAAAAAAAGTGACATAAAGGTGGTGCAACATTCTTGACGATTTGGGTTCATGAATGTGGGTACACTGCCTAAAGTTATACTTTATAAATTTTTATTTGTGTTGTGTGTGATTACTTTCTAATTAAAACTTACATTCCACCACCATCCTTGGAGTCAGATGACCTTCCCTTTTGTTACATGTCAAGTCTTCTAAGATTATTGGGTACAAGCAAATGCAAAGAACAATAGGGAAAGAAAAGAACGGGGCAATCTCTTTTTTTGGATCAAGTATTAGGACAAGACAAGGACAAGGACAAGATTTAAAGGTATACATTTACTTTAAATAATGAGTCTCACTTTTTAAAACTTTTACAATTATTTCTGTTTTATCATTGTATGATCTGCTTATCTAGTAATGTAGTCCATTCCCCTTGCTGAAGATACGAGAATGAGAAATCGATTGCTTTAGTGTTGAATTAAAGAAAGCATCCCTATTCTTCCTTGAGTAGATACCTCCCAGTCTTGGCCCTTAAAATGCACATAGCACACTCACCACTTCTACAATTCTCTTTCACCTTCCATCTCGGTTTACTAATCTTCATATTGTCTTCCCACACAACAAGTAAATGCACACTGGATATTCCCTTAAATGTATGTCTCATTGTGATATGTTGAAGTAACGTTAATACAATCATCATTGTATCAGATATTTGTAGAAAATACGAAAAAATACGTCCTATCTTTGACAACTCATTTGTCTACATTGTGCAAAATGTGAAGTTACATTCAGATGGTCATTTACTCATCAGACAACTGATAATGTTTACATTTCAGATTGCTCATTCTGATAGATGTGGTTGTCAGCTTGATGGTCGTTCCTTATTTTTTATAGAGCATGGTTTCATAGCCTAGTTGTCTGTTGGCTGGCTGGTTATCTGGATTCTTTATTCTTCCTTCTGCTATCTTCTATTGATTGGGTCAGCCTGGCTTGTGCTTCTATGGATTCTATTCGGTTTGCTGCTACCTGTTTTTGCTTGTTGCCTCCAGTTTTTGTCACATGTATATATTTTCCTGTTGGGAGAATCAAATCACAATGTTTTGTGTGGGATTTGATTTTCTGATTCTATATTGTTCTATATATAAGGCTTGTTGGTGACGTGTGGTTATATGATTAGACATTCTATGTGATCTACGTTGATGTCCCTTTTTTAGTTGAAGTTAGCTTTAATATGTCTTGAATTAAACTTGAAACTTATTTACGAAAAAGGAAGTTAGATTGGCTATGAACACAAGATCAGAACTTTGTTGCTGGACAAATTGTAATATTACTTTGTTCTGGTCTTAATGTGAAGGGTATTTTTTTCTTAAACTTATATTGTTTGTACAATTAGATAGTAGGGCTGTCAGAAGTCTATTCACCTTATGATTTCAAAAGAGCCGTTCTCTTATTTAATATTTGTTCTCGTAACGTCTTGTATGTGCTTAGCAAATCATAGGTTTAGTATTTCTGTAAAAAGATCGAATGAGTGAATATAACCTAATTATTCTAAATCTATAGTTCTATACATGCTAAACTCAGACCAAAATGTTAGAGATTTGTAGTAGGGTTTGGAAATTTTGAAATTTTTTAATGGTTTCAATGGCTCTAATTGCTCTCTTTTTAAAAGATTACAAAATGACTGGTACCTGTTTGCTATTAATTGAGTTGTGTGATCAAGAGATAATAATATAGACTGAGGACCTTTGTTAATACTCTTAAGAAATATGCATTATTTATGTTTATGCTCCTACCTTTGCGAACTAAGATCTTCCATTGTGTTAGTCAATAGACCTCACTTATTTTGCAGTACTCTTGGACTAGGTGCAGTTCAGGAAGTGCAATTAATATATTATGGGTATTATGCTTTGTGGTTGTGATTTCCCATAGAATCTAATCTTGATTTGTGTGTGTGTGTGACGTTTTACTGTTTTATGACTTTTTATGTGTAGTAGTTGTGACTTGCTGCTAGTATGGATAAGACTTTAGTTTCAGAACACCTGAATATATACTGGTTTATCATATTGTTGCAAAGTGTACCATTTTTCTCTAGATATTTTATACTCTTACAAATCAACTACATGGTAGCTAAGATGCATAGTTGTAGTATGTGAATGGACTTGTTAAATATTTTTAAACATCAAATGATTTGATTCGATAAAATCTATTAGCTCAAGTGGAGTAGAGCAATGTGTATTGCACATTAGTAGGTTCAAGTCCTACATAGACTAATTATTATATAGTAAAGTTCAATCCTAATTTGATTTTTTTTTTCACTCAGTTCGCATTAAGTTGTCATAATTATGGATGAAAATCTAGCTAGAAAAAAGAAAGAAAAGAGAAATTAGGACGCTTTTTTGTTTCATATATTTTAGACATGTGAAATACAACAACTCAACCATTAGGACTGGGAAAAAGCGTCCTAATTTCTCTCATTACAATGACAAAAACATCCCAATTATCTTCACCAGGACCAAAAAGAGCATCCAAAAAATTGCACAATGACACTTAAAGTGTCACATTTGTAAAACTGTGGACACAAAAAAAGCGTCCCAATATACCCAAGCTGGAAATAGGACGCTTTTGAAAGTGACGCCAATGAAAAATGGGACGCTTTAAGCGTCACAATATGACCAAAAAAGCGTCCCAATTGGCACCTTATTTTGTAGTGCATTTTTACCATTTTCGGAGTTTCTACGGTGGTGCTCACTATGGAAGTGAGTCCTTAGAATGGCGTTCCACATGGAAAACACTACCTTTTTGTTTCGATTGACGTGTTTACAAAATCCGAAAATTAAATCGTATTTAATAAAAATGGCCTAATTTACGAAATATAACAACATAATTTAGGGTTTAAATATTAAAATCAAAACCCTAATTAATTTGAAATATGAATATTTGTTATAATATGATATAAATAAATTACAACAATATATTTTATTAATTAAAACTAGAGGTGATCAAATGGGCGGGCCGGGCCGGGCTTGTATAAAAAAAGTATAGCGAAACCCGCCCAAAAGAGCGGCCATTGCGAGTATGTGGGCTGGGCGGCTTTTGAATAAAAATGATGGTTTTAGTTGCCCAAAGCCTCACTTTTTCGGGCGCGGCGGGCTAATGTTGATCACTTCTATTAAAAACATGATTAAAATTTATATTATCACCATAATTCATCATATTCATTACCATACTCAAAATAGCGTATATTGATAGAGTTTAGGGTGTATACCAAAGAACAGCACAAAGAATTTGAGGAGGGAGCAAGGTGGCTCGGCCTGCTGCTACTATTGTTGCTTCCACCGGTGTGTAGTGGTGGCCGACGGGCTGCTGCGTTGACGGGGAGGAGAGGAGAAAGGCGGTGAGGTGGAGGAGAGATAGATATTAGTTTTTTTACATGTGAAATGAGAGTAGGAATGTGTTTGTGTTTTATATTTTTTTCAGCTAATAAATTCCTTTAGGACAAAAATAGATAAAGAATTGTTAATCTATATAAGAAAAGATGGCTCAGTAAATATGTGAAGGCTCAATAATTCTTTAAATTTTTTGGGCTCTCAGTTAAACAAATAAAGATTTCCTATTTATTGGATTGAATATATAGGATATGGAGATGATGAAATGTATAGATATATTTATAAAAACAACTATAATATACACATATACTCTTGAATATTTATTTAGTAAAACAATACAAAATCATTAAATAATAAATAGATTTTATTTCATAATTTGGCTTAAAAATGTGGGGTCATTATACCCCACCTAAAAAATTCGTTCCCCGAAACTTTTACGAAAATCCCTTAAGAACGGATAGATTTCTTGTTAAACAATTACTTAAATTCGTTAAATAATAATATGCTTTGTTTAATAAATTGCCTTAAATGGTGCGGGAGATTACATTCGACCCCTTAAAAGAAGTTTCGCGCCTCTAAAATTTACTAAAACTTGCTTAATGAGAGTAGATTTTCTAGTTGGGTCCTGTTAGAATTTGTTGGTGCTGTAGTTTGCTTGCTTTATATCGCTAATAACTTGTGCATGAATCATGCACAAGTGGAGCATAATTCTAAAATAAAGCATGAATAACTAAAAAATGTAGATATTACGCATAAAGGAGGCAAAAGCGCATCCTACCGCCCTTAAAGAAAAGAAGTTAAGCCCTCGTAACTCAATTATCAAAATCTTCGGCTTCCAAGTAGCCTTTTCTACTCTTGGTTGACCACAGGACTTTAATTCTAGGGAGCTAGTATCCTTCTATCATATCAAAGTGTTGGGATCAATTAGTTACCCTATGACAATTCCAAACTTAACGTAGAAAACAACTCCAAACTTCCTTTTCAAGTTAGGCAACAATACGCTAGCTTCGAATCCTTGTATAGCTTATCTCCACCTAAGTGTACCAAATATGGTGTGTGGAAACTGTCTTTCATGCTCTTGTTCTTTACTTTCATCACATGCCTCTGGTGCACACCACCTTACCTAAAATCAACCACCATCCTCGTGGCATCTCAAATTCACTTCTTGCCCTTGCTCGAAGTACTCAAATACTTCTTAACTCTTTCAGTTGTGCCTTGTTGCCTTTTTCTAGTTAAACTCTCAAAATTTACAAGATTATAGGGTCTCCGTTCTAAAAAGGTTTGATAACTTCTTCCGCGTGACAAGTCTCCAATGTG
>SNQN01000412.1:31172-72115 GCA_008642245.1 Bassia scoparia
TTGATGACCATATGACTTCTCTTAGAGTTAAACAACCATAGACCAGGTTGTTAGTTGGCTTCACGACCTACAGTTGATAAGAACGTTCATACTGTTCTTACAACTCTGATCACTTTTCGGCAAGTAACGTTTTTTGAATATTCCTAAAAAGAATTTTGGAAACTTCAGTGATCTAGTAAGGTATTTACTTAGAATATGTGTAACTGTTTATCGAGTTAAGTTAACTAATATTATTTTAGCTTGGATAAAAATATTATCTTGTAAACTTTCCAAAATATGTGTGGATCTTTTGGGACAAAAATATCTCACTTATTGTAGGTTCGCGTATCAATTACACTGCTCTTGCCATATAAATATTCGCGAGTTATGCACTCTTCAAGTGATATCTTCGAGGCTAAAGATTAATATATTTCCGAGAGCAATCCTTATCTACATCAAAGAAGCAAATAGATCATACGAGTGATATATTGAAGCTTAATACTCGTTAGCTCTTTGTGGATTATTTGAAAGAAATAACTTATTGTATCATCAACAAGGGTTGGTGACGGATAGCATTGACAGTTCATGCGAGTTGGTTCAAACGGCGAGAATAGCACCACTTGGTGAATGCCTGTTTCATTTTGGAAATCACTACATGAGAGAGAGGAGGATTGCTATTATTCATTACGAGAGTAGAATTGAAATAAAAAGTAACTAGGTAGGAGCCGTAGCCCAAAGTTAACCGTGTAATATTCTTTGTGTCCTTTTTATTGTTCTATAACTGTTTTACTAACTGTTTACTAATAATTCGCTGCGAAGACCAGTACAACTGGGTCTACTGATGTAGACAGTTAGCAAAACAAAAATTTTTTGGGTATCAATTCACCTCCCCCCCCCCTCTTGAGTTACTCTTGGAAACCTTTCACAATCTGATGTTGTTCCTGTGAAACACCCATATGTTTGTAATTCATTGAATAAAATAAGGATAGTGTTATCCACAAGAGGAATATGTAAAATCATTACTAAGTTTAGTTGATGACATTATACAGTAGACCGGATATGCATATGGTTAGTAGGATATACTCGAAATCTTATCATAATTATTGGGTCTTTGATTAGATGTGAAGTACCTAAAGGGACAATCCAATTCGGTCTATCACTATACATGAACACCTAGTGTCCTGGAAAGATTATTTGTATGCCATGGTGTGGTCCGGATCATGATGAATTGCATCTACTCGCGTTTTGTGTTTACACTTGATGGTGGTGTATATCATGGAATATCAAAACAAAATTTATGCTAATTCATGTAATCTGAAATTTAGCTAGAATCAGGTCAGGAAGACCGAATGGTAAATATAAAGAACTGAAATACACATGTAGAGGAAAAGACAATAGCACATAAATATATACATGCATTCGTGATTCTCAAGCAAATGCAAATGAGATTTACACAAAAATACTACAAACAGAAAAAAAACAAATAAATCAGATACATAAATGTGAAAAATCATAAATAAATTGATAATCACAAAATGAGATATGATAAAAAAAAATAAAGAATAAAACAAGATCAAATTAACCAAATTTATTAGAAAAAAATAATGCTTAGAATACGACAGAAAATAGGTTTAAAGCCAAGAATGAGTAAATATGAATAAGAATAACCAACTATGCAATGTTATAAAAATTCAAGAATACAAAAGAGAAATACACAAGTCAAATACGTAACACATAAAAGTTAGATAACTACACAAAAAATTACACATATAAAATAAAATTGAAATAATATAAGATAAATAAATAAGAAAAATAGAGACATTAAGCATTAACTAAAATATTCAAATACGCCATATAACGAAGATGTATATATAAGAATAGCAGACAAACATGAATGAAAATAAATACAAATATGAAATATTGCGGATATTGATCCAAAAACCCCTATAAGAGACATAAATATAAGACATAAAGAAGTAGAAAATAAGAAACGATATCAAAAGACCAGGTTCGTGACAAATTATATATATGTGGCGAGAACTGTTTCGATTTAGAGAGAAGTAGTAATGTTAGATGTTTCATACAAACTCCATTATAGTTCAAGCAATTCTCCACCTAAAGATGTTGTAGAAACCCAAACCCCATTTTTTTTAATTAATTTTTTTTTTGGTGTCAATTCAAGTCCAAAAGACATTGATATCTTAACACTTATGTCTCTTCCAATGCCCTTTGTATTGAACTCCATTTATTTGCTTCAAGATTTTTTGTCCACGTGATTTGAACCATTCTGTATTTCTAAAGGGAAGTGTGCTAACTATTTAAGCTAGTTTGTGCTTGCTTGGTCATCCCCGCGCCGCCGCCGCCGCCCGTACCGACCCCTGTTGTGCTCGTGACACATGTTCGGTGTGAGTGGCTCTGTGCCCATTTAACTCCCTCTAATTATATTTTTTGTCAACTGCCTGGTTTATTTGTACGTTATTGATTTCCTTTCCTTACAAATTGATTACATTAGTTGCTGCTGAATTTTTTGCTCAACATCTTCCCCTAATAATCCGTTAATTTGACCTTCCATTTTGCCTAACACACGATATATGTCTTCCCTGCATTAAACACACAAAAAATTCGTGCTCCACAAAACACCTCACACATCTCTTGTGCTCTCCTTGGTATTGTCTAAGATCATTCTCAATCTTTTTTGCAGTACACCATTATGCCGAGTCGTGTAATCCTGGAGTCGATGGTCTTGAGCCGGCGGTGTAGAGGACAGGGCAATCGACTTTTAGATAGTGTTTCGATCACGCCACAACCTTCAATAAGTTTTTCTATCGTATTACTAGCCAATTCAACAATAATATATGTAAGTATGTATATTTGTGATTACTAATTTGTTGTCAAAATATATATAATTTTCTTAGAATAACAAATAAGTCTTAGAAAAATTATGAAGGACGGATTCGACAAATAACCTTGTGTATCTGTCTCACTTTATTTTTCATTTTAGTAATAAGTATATGTAATGTTCAATGTAATGATAAACATGTGTAAACGTTAGACTACAAACAGCATTTTCATTCATCAGTTAATTACCAACAATTAAACAGTTTTCTAACTCTTCCTCAACTTCTTATCTTGACTTATATCTGGAGACCTAGCTACTCATGAATCAAGCTTTCACCAGCACAATAATTATCTACTGCTACAATACTCACTCAACGATCAACATATAATTATTCCAGTATTTATTTCAACCTCATTTTTTAAGAGATATGAATTTTCGAAACCATCTTATTACAGTACTTATTTTGATTAGCGTAAAATCATACTTATCTATCCTATTGGTGCTCTAAAACCATTTTATCTAAACGCTTTTGTTGTGAACTTCATAATAGTATTGGTATAAAAAGAAAAAATGCAAATGCGAATGCGAGTTATGGAATGAGTACAAGGCTACTTACTAATGCAAAATGATATGAATGAGTAAAAAATAACAACCAGATAATTGGCAAATTATAGTATAAAGAAAATCGTCAGTTAAAGCCGAATATCCAAATGGTGTATATATTATGAGATGTCAACAAACAAAAAACCCTAAAAGATTGTTTTTCGCAAAATCTACAAAAGACAGTTTGTTCATCCTAAACAAAAAAAAGGAGTTTTTTTTTTTTTAAAAAAAAAAAAAGGAATTTTTGGGGCCTTTTTTATAATTTTTTTTAAATTTAATAATTTATTTTTTCATTTCAAATAATTTTTGATTTGGCTTTATTGAACATAGAAATACAAAGATTAATTAATATGAAGAGATTAGAGTTCCGATGAAAGTGTTGCATACATATCATTCTTTATATCACATGGCATTGCGTGATGTATTACATGGTTCTTACAAACCACTGACCATATACTGTTTGCCAATTTTCATTTTTCACGCCGAAATCTATGTCTCTTTGTCGATAAATTTACGACCTTGTTTTATCATCACAAAATAATTTCCACTTATTTTGAATTATTACTACTTTGATTTAGTAGATTCCCTACTACAATATCCCCCTTAGCTTGCCTTTTACAAAGATGTATATTTGTTATATTCTTATTGTTTCAGTGTTTGGTATGTTTCATATTTCTTGCTAAATTCAATTAAACCTACTTGGCACAAATTACTTATGTCTCCTTCTTTAATTTTCATATGTTTTCCTATTTTATTAACTTTAACAATCTAATAGTTTTATTCCCCCTCCTATTTAATACAAGTATATGAGGAAAAGCCATATCATTTGTAATTGTTAGGAATAAAACAATTTAATCATCAATGAAGCTTAAGAAAGATTGATGAACCACATTGTTTTGGAAAAGTAGGTTGAATACATCTTTTCATAATATTTATACTTTCTAGTTATGGATTTGTAATTAGGATGTATTATGATAGAATTTTTAGGATGTGGTTCTAGATATCAGGCGATAAATAAGAGGTTTAGGGCTAAACTTATTAGAAGTTGGGAGCACAATTTAAGTGGTTATCACAAAAGAGAAGTGTATTGTGAGGTGAAATACCGATTATAGTGTCACGAATTCATGAGGTGTGTTTCGCACTCGTTGAAGTGTATTTAACTAATCATGAGGGTAATTCGAAACAATATGTGAGATGGAACTCATAATCACAAAAAGAGGTTGTGATATGATGTGCGAAGAGTCGCCATGAGAGGGAAAACATCTTGAGAGTGTTGAGAGGAGAGACACACTAGATATTATGGTAAGTTGTATATTCAGAGTTGAATATTCATGATACAATATTTATTCTTGGAGAGGAGAAAAATTAATATTTCCTTCATAAAATTATTGCTTATTAATCGATTTTATTCTTTGTTTTATTTTGTATTTGAGGTATCTCAAATCTCTCTTGAATGCTGGGGTTTCAAACCAGTAAATTGAAAACACTATGAGAAATATTCTTGGTATGGTTCTCACTAGAATACCACATGCATTTTTATGAAACGGAAAGAGTTAATAAATTCAATTAAACTAGACTAATTTATTTAAACACTCTGAAATGAAATTAAAGTTAGATTCATCATTATAGGAGGGAGGTATATTTTCAGTTCCTCTAGGATTCAAACAATGATATCTAACTTAGCGTACTCTATACAATATTAAGATTACTTCACATTAACATTTAATCACACTAAAATCGATACAAGTCCTAGCTAAATATTATACCACAAATTTGAACTTTTTTCTATATACAACAATACAATGTTGGCATTGGTTATGTAGCAAACTGTTAAAAATTCAGTTAGTAATGTGATTATTACATAAATAAACAAAACATTAACATAAGCCAACTTAAATGCTCTAATGCTATTTATATATGCATAAAGAAGGTCAATCATTTTCCAAACCCATAATCATATAATTGGACCAAACAAAAATTCAGGTTACTAACATGTAGTACTACATTTGACAAACCTTAGCATGTAAGACATTTATATTGCTACATTAATTGGCAATCTATATATTAGTCCTATAACATATTATATATACATTATTCTCTTAAACTTTGTGATTGCAATTAATTTATCGTTAAGCTGTAATAATACAAATACTATACAATACAGTCACCTATCAAATGTCTTTTAGATCAAATATATATTTTAATGGAATATAAAATAGACAAGATAAGCTTTAAGCTAAGTAGTTTTAATATATAATCCCTAAAAAAGTTAGCTTTTAATATATAATCCCTTAAAAAAAAGTTAGTTAATAATTGGTAGTTGTTCTCAATTCATGCATGTTGCGACAGAACACAAGTAATGAGCGGATTAAAATGTTGATTAGCAAACACAATGCATTAAACGAAGTGGATCTTGAATGGGTATATGATATATGCACTTATGCTATATGCCTATATCAATAACTCTCAGCCACTACTTATTTCTTTTACTTTTTACCCATATAGATTTTTGACATCTTCACCTAATCTTTTATCAAATATGATCAATATCTAAACGCCACATAAATAACAATCTGTTTGCATTTAAATCTTGCAGAGTTGCTATTGTTAGTTTGTACGTTATAAAATTTTTTTTTCAGAAAACTGATCGAATGTATTTTTTATGAAAATAGAGTTATAAATATTTAACTTGGTTCAAATTGATAAGGAAAAGGTAAAAACAGATCACATGTTAAAATGTTTAACAAAATTGTGTGCGAAAAAGATTAAATGAGCCTTGAATGCTTAAACTCTGTTAGTTGTTGCTAAGCGAGCCGCCCCGCCTAGTTGTTCTCATAAATGAATAAAACTGCATGCATTTGCAAACCTGACATTATTTGATATTGTTAATATAAGATATCCAATATTTGAATCTATATAATGGCCTCACTCGATCTATACGGAGAAATTATTCATATAGAATTAGATGAAACATGCATCATTACATGAAACAATAATAGCAACAACTACATCGAAAGATTAATTTTAACGAAAATTAATTAGTAGAATTTTAAAAATAAAGATAATAAGTAGTAACATGGCTTATAGCTATTTATCTAACGTAGGATTACCCGTGACATTTATATATATAGTGTATTGTTTCAATCAAGCTAATATCTTAGGTTCATAACTCTAGTCCATTTGCTAAGTTGCTAACTCACTTTGTCCCTCCTTTTTCACATGTTAACTCCATCTGTTTGCAATGCTAATCAAACTAAGCTAGATCTATCATACCACATATGTTTGAGATAGACCAAGTAGTTACTCCTAAAAGAGACCATGAAATCCTATCATATCAATACGGATGGGCTTTGTAGCGTCACCCCAAACAGTTGCATCGATTGGATATCAAAAAAGGACATAACAAGTATCCACTGAGCCGTAATGAGAAGCAGCTGCCTCCTCGTATACTGAGGTCTATTTTAGCAGGTAGAAATCATAGCTTTAGACCCGAAAGAAGAGTGTTAGAATTTCCCAAGCTTCAACCAATCATTCTTAGAGTTCCTTTAAGAGCTTTCTGCACATTAATCCACATCCTAACTTCTTTATTGCAGCAACTTCCACTCACAAAGTTACATTAAGAAGTTTCAATACCTACCTTTGTCCTCAATAATGGCATCATTTAATCTATACCACCTTGCAAATGAGTACCAAATTCTTAAAAACAAACCCTAAAACAATCCCTTAAATAATCTCATTGCAACGACTTGTGAAGAACCTTTCTCCCACGCACCCTTAAAATAACTTTTAATTTCAAATAAGTAACTTATTTTTAGACATTTTTCTTAAGAATTTTCCAGATTTTTCGAACATTTTGCAACTTTTCGAGTTTCGATAATTAATTTTATAATTTTTCGATAATTAATTAATTAGCAAACTATCTCCAAAATTACAAATTGAACAAAAAAATAACTATATTTACAAGAATGTTTTATATTTTCTATAATTTTTATTTGTGAATAATCTTAAGAATTTCTTAAGCAAAATGCGCAAACCGAGCGAAACGGGTTTCCGAAGCTTCCAAAACATCCAAGCTGTAGCTTCTCCCTAGATGTTCTAATGCATTCTTTGCCTATCATGCCACGACTCGCAAAAAATCAAAACGCAATCAATTTTTTCCAATATAACGCAGTAAAATAATGCAAAGTCGAATCAAAAAAGGAGAACAAAGCGCAAATTTCTCCCAGTTGGCCTTAATTTCGACCATCTTTGGGAGAGTTTTCCCGGTTTTCTCTCCTTTTCTCTGCCTTTAAATACACATGCCCCAGCTCATTTCGGGACTTTTGATATTCAATTCTTGACAACTCTCTCTCTCGTTCATATACTCATACTGCTCTCTTCTCTCTCTCTCTCTCTCTCTCACTCATTCAAAACTCTTCAAAACTTTTTCCAAATTCAATATACATTCAATCACTCATCCATTCACATTCACAATCAAGAGATCAAGATTCAAAGCAACTCTTTCGAGATTGTTCGACCTACGCTTTTTGGTCATAATTATGAGCCCCAAAAACAGTGATTATCGGATCATTTACCGATCCAATCCATAGCCATTTTTTAGAAGATATCTACTTCATCAACTATCCGATTTGTTAATCCAATCAGATTACTTTCTTAAGGATCCACTCGTATCCGACGATCTTACGGATACGATCAAAACAATCCTACGAATTATTGCATAATTTTCTCCTATAAGTTGTCAAAACAACCATATATATAAATCAGCTTCATACATTTTTTGGTCAATCTTAGAAAATAAACCAAGTACACACTACAGTCACAAAAGTTCAAACATTACAAGTAAAAAGGTAAACAAGTACATTACAAGTCCCAAAGGAACAGAAATATAGTATTATTCAAAAAGGGAACGATCCGATCTATTATACCCGGATCCGTATTCCTATTTTCTAGACAGATCCTTCCGACTCGTATTCCGTAAATCAAATTAAGGATCATATTCGTAAAAACATTATGTATATTGGGTCAAGGATCCAACCTTCTACCAAAATGCATTGAATTCCCTTTTCTCGTCTCTTTCTCCTTTCAAGTTATATTGCGTTTAATTCTCTTCTCTCGTATATCAAATCAAGTAAACGTAATTAACATATCTATTTGGACTTAATTACTTCTTTTCCCATTTTTCCTTATTCATAATCTCAAATTCGTATTTACATCGTCATATTTAATACTATTCTCTTTGTTTTCTTCTGTAATAGACTTTTGTCTGGTGTTTCAATTTATTTAACTATTGACTTTTTTTTGCTTTAGACTCAATGTTGGTACACAGTCTTCTTACTATTACTTCTTGTTTATCATTTCTTTCTTACTATCAATTCTTTGTAATATTAATCTAGCATTATTTCTGTTCACTTAAAAGATGATCTTCTTGCTTTCATGCCAACTTATTAAATATTTGATCCTTAACGTTTCCTCTTACTTACCATCATTCTAACTGGACACTATAAAATCGCATTCTCGCTGCATTAATTTCCACCCGATTGTTCCACTCAGTATACTAAGATTTTCGCATATCGAAAATCTGTGTTTTTGCTTTTACGAGTGTTACGATTGGGCTCTTTCACAACTTTGACGTAGCACAGAGCTGGGGCTGTGTGGCAGAGAGCCTAGCTCACTCTCTTTCTCCTAATATGACATCCGGAGCGCTGTTTTTGAATCGTCTTCTCTGATTTTACTGGAAATTGTCATCAAAAAGCTCACTCTCAGGGTATTTTGTTCAGTTACCGAGATACGTGGTCGGCTTCCTTCTATGTATTTCGTAGTATCCACGACCCTCTAAATCGCAATCCATACTCCTTCATACTTATAAAAATAGACAAAGAATTTATCTTGGCAATACTTGCTTGTCTCATCCGATTTTATATACCCGGACAGAGGTATCAGATCTGATCAGCCCGATGCTCAGTGTGCTCGTATCCAAAGAGGGAATATAGTTCACCACTCATTTATTTTAGAACATTTCATATATTTTCTTATTATTATGTTGAATCATTTAAAGTAACTACAAATAAATTAAAAACAATGATAAATTTCCCTACCTATATCCTTGACTTGACATACTTCTCTGTATATAAACCTCAGTATACCCCGTGTTTTAGATCATATCGCCCTCTAATTATATACCTCCACAAATTAGCATGCTCCAAATTACCTTGAGAAACCAAAATCATCGATTATAATTATAATCTACCTTAGTCTGATTTTTTATGCACTCTGTCCACTATATCCAACTATTTGACTTTAATTAGGCCTACTAAATTCTCTCTCCTCCATGTGTGATCCCCGAAATCGCAGTAATACTAGATACTCCCCATCTTCCACATCAACTCAGTGTCAAAATCATTCAATAAAATATTCATCGAGCAACATAATTTCTTATTCTCTAGTAATTAACTCGAAAATCCATTAAGAACTGGTCGAAGAGATAATGAAGTATTAGTTCTAAATGATAGAAAAACCAAAGTTTGAATTCCCAGGAGGTGAAACACTGTGATACCTTTAATACTCCCACTCTCAACCAATCAATTCTCCGCAATCCAAATAACTTCAATGAACGTTTGCTAGGCAAAAGAATCAGCCTTTCTCTCGCATATATCTTGTTTGATATTTCAACTCTTCTCAAACTCTTGTTTTTATAGTCCACTTACCTTCAACGACTACTGTGTTCGGATCATAGTTACTCAATTTGTCTTTGTTCATAATTTCCCTTTAATTTCAATTAATGCCTTACATCGTATGAAATCAAATTATCTGATCTAAGCAGACTGTGTATATTCCGCTCGTTTGATATATGTGGTTCAGCGTCTTGATTTTGGCAACCAACATGTTCTGTGCAAAAGTAGAGGTTTGACTTCTGAGTCGTCCTCTCTTTCTGTCTGATTCTGGGTTAGGTTCATTTGAAGGTAACTTTGATGGGCTTGAGCTCGTAGACCAATGGGACATCCGAGTTTATCAGCTCTTGTTGTGGGTAACTCTATGTAAGTGTGAGCACTGCACCACGCTCGTGTGTAGTGTGGTAGCGAACCAGATATTCGATCTAGTGGGCTTGTTGATATGGTATGTGGTAAGAGAAAGATGAATCACGAGCAGAAAAATCGGTTCGCCAATTGATGCTTTTTCGTTTATATTGTACACTTTAAAAGCGCCTTCTACTGAGCTTTACACGGTCTGCTATCACAAGCGTTCCCTATTTCCAACGTGGATATGGGACCTTTGGTCCATATAAATTGTAATTTAGTGTTGTGTACAAATTTTTTGACATTTTATCTACATGTCCTTAAAAAATGGACGCTTTTTATGGCTTATTATTGATAAAGAAAGATCTGCACGCTTTTGTTATATCACGCTATTTGTTAGTACTCATCACCGAGTTATAGGCTACTTCTCATGTCTAACAATTATATGAACGCGAAAAAAAGCTCCAATTTCTTTCTTTCGTTCTTTTTAGCTAGATTTTCATCACATATTGTGACATCTAATCCATCATGACAAGTGTAAAAGTGCAACTCAGTGTCTTATCACTGCACGCAAGAAATACATCAATAATGCATGCTGGAGACGTAACTACATACTTGCATTTACCAATCTGACTCTACCATTAGCTAATAACTATATTATGGAATAAATTTAATTTCACCATACTATCAGCATCTAGCACGACTGTCAGTTTGTTTTACAAGTATTAAATATCATAAAAAGAAATATTGATAAAGCTTTGTCAGCAATCTGATTATACCAATATGGTTCAGGTGTCGAATCTAAATTGATCGAAACATAGCAACAGACACACTACATATAAAAAAGGCATATAAATATTTAAAATGTTAACCCGCAGAATCTAAGATAAACTCAATGGAAAATAAACATGAAAGGCATACTGGATATCCCAGTGATCTTCCTACTGCATCTATTACCCACGCAGGACACTTAGCCCATTGTCAAGCCCTTCAGCAGGTCCATCAACACAAAAGCGATCCTCCCCTCTAAGGTAGTTCTCACCGACGCTGCTCTCTTTACCCAACTGTTCTACACAATGCCCACTCAGTCCAGCCAATGATGTGTCGAACTAGCCTATTCTATCCTCCGTCTTCTAGTATGTTTCCAGATTCAATTTCGTGTCGAGTGGAACAAATATAGAAACATCCAGGTTCTAAGTATTAAGCTATCTAAGACATTCACTGTAATTATTTAATCTACAGGTATAATACATGTATTCCACACTTTTAGTCATAATGCTAAACTATTTATTCCCTTTAATATTGTTTATATCCTTAATGGCACGCTGTAATTGAGACTGCATATAAGGTATCAAACACATTTGGCTCAATAGTCTCTCACCCCTTGCATATTGGTACTCAAAATTTTTCACATTTTCTCTTTATAAAAAAAGACTATCAAGACTGAAACGATCAGCAATGTCAAAATCATAAACTATTCTAGTATATAGTTAGGCAATGCATGTATACATTCACTAATGTGCCTTTAACTTATAATCACATAGTACCACAAACCCTGCAAAATATATCGTACACTTTCCACGAAGAAACATAGTCATTCGTTCAAGAAATAGTCTATCTATTTGCCATCTTTCGAGTCTAATAAGATAGTATTATACTATAGAAATCATCAGGATTGAGACAAATCAGTTGAACTCGATAACTTGACTAGTCCAATTTACGTAGTCCGATAGCTTGTTTCCTCAATCTATGTAGTCCCAATCGTGTGCAACTTATTTGTTTGTTCCTTAAACTACAAAACGAATCAAGAAAAAAACGAAGAATAAAGTACTAATTGTTTGTACTGGATACCACGCTTAAATTATTCTTATATCTGCTTAAAACATGGAAGCTTTAATAAAAATCGCAAATTTACATCTAACAACAATAGATAAAATTCACAAACAGAGATTATATGCAACAAAATCATGAGAAAGATACAAGGGTGAAAGATGATATTTATTGATTTAAGATACTAAATACACATGTTTACAAACCCATATCTCTCTATCACAAAGCTGTGAGAATTTTGGCTAACTCTGTAGATTAAAGACCCATTTTTTAAATCACTTCAATTTATGACATAGTAATGTTTGTATCTTTCTAATGTTTCTCAGCGCTGTTTATATCACAGGGAACAAACAACCATTTCTTCCTTTCAGGGAAAACGTTTTTTTGAAGTATATAGATTATAACTTAGTCAAGGTAAAGGGCAATGAACAAAGCTTTCATTTTTACTTGGTATTGAAAGTTTCGTAGACCACTCATTCTTAAAGCATCCTTAAATGCAAGCATTTCAAATCATTTGCCATAAGATATAAACAATACATCCGAAATGTGACTTCCTTAAATCAGCCAAATAACACAAGATAAGAAGAGATTAAAAAATAAAATCATCAACAAAGTTCGATGAGCGTGTCAAAATAAACATGAAGTACAGACTGTAATAGAAGGCAAGGGATTGCTAGTACGTCATTTAGCGGAGTTAGGAGCAAGGCATGTGCAGACTTCGATTGAGTAGTTTCAGAAAGCAAGCGGCATGTGCAGACTCGTTTGGGTGTAATAGAGCAGGGTAAATAGTGACAAGACTGATCCAACGTGACGCATCTGGTGATAATTCCCCTACAATCACCTGGCAACCGAACCGCGTAATATCAGATAGTATGTTCAATTCGCATTGGACTCATAACTCTTTTGTCACTCAGCTGTAGCATACACCAAGCTTCTAGTCATCCGACAATAATGAACTGCAATCACCGTTCAGCATATCATTAAGGAACTATTGACTTGGCTCATCTTTGAAAATGTCATATTGTTCATCTTGTTGATTAAAGGGACTCGACCTATCAGATTTTGTAATCAACTAATTAGCAAACAACCACAAGTTCATATTCCAAACCCCTAATACAATTATGCAAATATTGCAATTTCAAAACTGCAGCAAAAACACATCATCTTTCCGCTGATAAAATTATAGCCTAAAACTAACACAAAAATCTGAAGTATAACTTCTCAACATCTTTTAATTAAGGAAAGAAAAACCAGTATAAGCAATAATGTTAAGCACCTTCTAATAGTCTATGAACACTACTATTGGTCATTCTAAATCCTCTATCAGAGTTTATTTAACTCGAAACTATCGCTAATGGCATATGTATTATCAGATAGTTAGATACTAATTAATAAGCATTTATCAAGATATCAAAGAGAGATTAACTCGAGGTCATGTATATAGTACCCTTGACCATCTTTGTGAAGCAAAAGAATTTTACAAGCTCAAGCAACTTTGTAGAGATGTGATTTTGTACGTACAAAATGTACTAACCACGAGTTTAGCTTTCTCACATCAACAAAAGAAAAAGTGGATTATTTGATTTATAGCAACACTAAGTACAGACAACTAGAAACAAACAATATGGGATATGGTCAACAGTTCTTGATTCAACGAGAGAACTAATATTGAGAAGCTATTCCATAAAGCAAATGATGAGATAAGAATATACTGTCAGACACTGGTACATCAATGTTAACATCTTACCAAATCACAAGCTTGAGTATTCAATGCAATACTGGACATCCTATGCAATATCGACTAAACAAAAAGCATGATACACTTATTTCACAGATCTATCTATATATTCACTTAATTTAGGCAGTGAAGAGTTTGCCTCAAGGGGAACAATTGTTGTTTCAAATGGGTATGTTTCGTGATACGCTACTATCCCTATTAACAACTTATTGCTTCGAGAACAAGCCCATAATACAACTTAAATTATTCATGATATCTCAGTTGAGAAAAGAATGGAGATCATATAGATTGCAGGGGCGCTAAAAGAAATCAAATAGAAGTCAGTGACTTAGCCAAAAGCAATATGACAAATTAGTACTATGCTTGGCTTTATGGAATGATAATAAGCATGACCTTATCTGACTTGTCCATAATATTATTCAACATTGCTATGTAATCTACCTATTGCTGCATTTAAGATATCTTACTTATACATAATGCCAAATTATATAATAAAAGGGAAACTTAGCAGTATACCTTGTGGTTACTCAACATATATTCAAATATTATCTATTCAAATTATGGAAGCTTAATTTCAATCTTAATCTTATTCAATTGTTGTTACAAAGTCAGCGCCACAAGCCATTAGATTACACCAATAAAAGCATTTAATTATACACCACCAAAAATTAACAATACAAATACAAAATCGTCTGAATAATGGGATTAGTTTTTTAGCCAAATAGAGAAACCAAAATCCTTGATGTACTCACTCCTTGAGCATAAGTAAGCTACTTCGTCCATATCAAATAAGACATGTTTTGCTGACAGAATAACATCAAATTTCTTCTCTTCACGTGCACATATCATAAATTCAATTTGAGCAAGAACTGCAAAATCAAATATTTTTCAACCAAAATGATTAATTAAATAAAAATTAATACAAATACTAAATCAAATCCTTAATTAATAAGAACTTAACAAACCTAATAAAGATAACGTTGACATACCTTCCCTAATTCAATGATGCAAACACGAGATTGACAACTAAATAATCCTAATCAGCTCACCTAGAAAAATTTACTGAAAAAGCTCACTATAAACGCTATCATCAATAATTACACCAACGATGACAAAAGAATATAATCACAACTAAAAAATGCGTTCAAATTACCAGCTTATACGAAACCTTATGAACCCCAATTTCGTTTTGCTCAAAATGAAGACCTAATTCAATAAAACAGACCCTAGTGTCATGTCTCGAACATATACTTCAGCATTCTTGAAGCCAATAGCCATAAACGAGCATACCCAAAAAACCAAGAACCCCATTAGCATAACTGAGCCCTAGAATAATTGAACCAAACCACCAAATCCTACAATAATGTACGATTAGAAATAAAAAGATTCACCCAAAAAAGGGAGATCAAAAATGAAATTCGAGTAAAGTCAACATATTTTACAAATAATCTCTAATAACGAATGTATAGATTTTTCGCTGAAAGATGTTTGATTTAGATTGGTCTCGACTTCACTGGATACGTATATAACGATAAATTGAGAGATTTCCTTGAGCATTGATGAGATACCATTGTTCATCTTGAGCCATCTGAAATTTCATTGTTGTGGAGCTAAAGTGAGGAGTTGGGATTTTGGGTTAGTGGACTGTAAAAACATGGTAATTGAGCTTTCATCTACCGTTTCTTTGAGAGAACCCCATATCGGTACCGCCTTATGCTTGCATACCATGCATTCCTGCAGCAGTGCATTAATTTTAGACTAATTCTGTTTGACGATCTGTCTTGCTTTTGAATAGTGTCACAATTCATTTTTCGTTCCCTATATCAATACTTAGTTTAGGGACGCTTTGAAATGCAATGCAAAGTGTCCTATTACCCCATTCTTGTAGTCAAGGTTGGGTTGTTGGTCTCCGTGGCTGAGTCTGAATTATTTGTGCTGTGAGGAGGTATGAGGAGAGAAATAGAGCAAGAAGGGTAAAGAAGTTAACGGACATGCATGCACGACAAGCAGGTGACAAAATGACAATGGAAATTTTTTTCTTTTGGCTTAAATTAAGAAAATATTAGAGAAGGATAATATTATAAGTTTAAGTGGATGAATATGTGGGACTAATGCTTATAAACTAACGGTGTTAAACATTTAAAGTTTTGGCGCTCCATTAAGGGTTATATGGTGTTTTTCTCTAATGTCAGGGGATATGGATGTTTTCAAAAAACAGGGATTATATAAGTTAAGCAAAAACAGGGTTATAAGGAAAATCATAAACAATTAACAACATAAATTAGGAGAGCACTAGAGATAGCCGACCATCTTGCACCCACACAGCCAAACGTAGATCACTATGTGCTATGGCCTAGCCTAGCGACAATTCAAACTACAAAACGCCCCTGCTCCAAACCACCTACCAGATACGTAACAACAAAAATCCCTGTAAATACCTATATTGTCCTATTCCCACGCGACATAATAAGGCAGAGAAAAACTAGCAAAAGGCCGGTGATGCAACAAGCAACAGTACGTCTCCTCTCGCTTCTCTCTGTCGTTTTTATTTCCTTATTGAAACGTAAAGTGGTTGAGGAATGGATAGGTTTAAAACCTTTTCTGATTTAAGATCTAGTCAAGTTTAATTTAAACATCGTTTCTTTTTTTTGATAAAAGAAAATAAATTTCTATCATAAATATAAAATTCAAATAAGATATATATTCTTTTTATCACGAAGAAATAATGAATGCATTTAAAAAAAAGTATATATCTTTTATAAGAAAATCGTAATATATTATATGAAGTATATAATAAATTTTTGAATTTACGGGTACAATCTACCCCTCTTAAAAGAAGTTTCGTCCCGAAACTTGTCCAAATCTCAATCTACAAGAAAATATTCAATAATGGAAAGATAACTTATGCTTAAACTACTTGTGTCACTGAATATACTCTACGACATACTTGACACGATTTCACACACTTTATAGTATGTTCTCAAACAAAATCATGCCTGACCAGCCAAAGTCAAGCAATTAGAGTAATATTTACTAAACAATAGAAAACTCAAGCAAAAACATGTCGAAAACAATTATCAAATCCTTTAAAGTTGTGGCGTTTACAATCACCCTGCACTTAAGAACGCAACGCCCCTCGTTGCGCCCTGAAGCTCGACAATACCAAGGAGAAGCTCAAGTAATCAAACAAAACTGTATAAGTAACAAAACAAGGCAAACCGGAATTATATTGCATTCTACCCCCCTTAAAAGAAAAGAGTTAGTCCCCGTAACTCACCTCAACAAACAACTCGCCTTTACAACAACTCCGATATTTTGTGCATCTCCGCTCCTTCATACTTTTGCGTTAAACCACTAAACTCTTTACTTTTTACATTCTTGTTTGTCCACTGACGGACTTTGATCTAATATGCACACCGGGTTTTCTAAATAATAATCAGGGACTCATCAAAAGGATTTTTCTTCCAAGTTATAACAATAATAACCAAAATAGGTATTATTCTAGTTCTGTCATGGTATCATATGTAACAAAACCCATTGATTATGGAATCCTACTTCACTGTGGTATCTCTAGAGTTGTACTCTTCCCATACGGTCTCTTGTTAGTTTCACCTCTAAAGTACTAAACTAATCCTAGAAAATATCGAACATCAAAATATCAGTACATTCTTAGATAGCATGACTACCGCCCTACAACTTTGCAGGATTCCACCAAAACCCTTCCTTAGAAAACATAATACCTAAAACACAATGTTCCAACCAAAAACTCACCATTCTGAGAAAGTTGGCATAACATTTATGACTGCGAAGCCCCGGTCTCTACGACGAAAGGCCTCAAGTTTTAAGATGTTTCCTATTCCTCAAATAATCAACAATATATCTAAATAAAACAACACACAACTTTCTACGCACTCATGAAACACAATTTATATATCCATCAAGATCGGTGCACTAATTAACCCAAAAGCGATGACCGTAAACTCAAGGTCATAACGTGTCCTAAGCACACTAAATCCCAAAGTATTGTTTATTCTAAATAAGATTTCGAAATTCCTCAAAGTCATACTTTAATATTCCTTCCTGTCGCTCCACCCTTTAATGCAACTCATCTTTAACCCAAAGACATGCTACTTCTTTAACTTATTCTAAATAATATCTTTGTGGTTGTACGACACACAATAAGCAAGCAACACACACTCGGTTCGAATAGAAACTCTCACCAAGACAAAAGTAGAGAAAAGAAATGTGAACGATTCGGAAAACCCCACTTCCATCCACTCATCCCAAAGCCAACTTATTCATGCATAAAATCCTTGTCGCGAATCTCATGCCACTGATAACAAAGTAAAAAAAAAGCTCCCTCTATTCCTTCAACCCTAGGAGATAAAAGGAGGAAACTATAAGTATCATTCAAGTGTTCAAACAACCACAACTGCTCGTAAATAAAAAAAAATTTGGATTAGGGGATTATGCACTAACGACGCTTTGGCAACCATCCTAAGAATATGAAAGCTAGGCAAATAAAACGAAAATGCTCTTAATAATTACACCTAATGACTTAAAATACAGTGTAACACATTACCCAACTATGCTTAAGCGTACACACAAACGAATGATCCTTTCAAAACGCAAACACTTGCTTAACCCGATGGTACAACCACAGAAAACTCACGAACTCTTGACCAACACTCATAATCACATAATAATAAACTATCAGCACAATCTTACTAAAAAGATACATCTTCAGGAAGATAATAAAAAAGTCTCGATCTAGTTTGAAACAAAAATCTACCACCAATAATCCTTATAATATACAAAAAGCATCCAAATTCCAAACGTTCCTAGACAATCATGTGAAACACTTTCGTCATTTTTTTTCTTCAAATCATCCATAACTGCACGTAATATTCCTCAATAAGTTCATCTCTAGCCTCCTAATTCGCCTAGCCTTTGAAATATCCTCATCAAATACTATACACAATAATAGACCATCACTAAAGTCAGATAATGTGTAATTATACCTATAACACGGACAAATTAGAGAACTCAACAAATCTTACTAAAACATTGATAATACAGTTTCTTGCTAACTCAACCATTCGCCAATATTGTGTCATGCTCTCGTCAATATATCACTAGGCTTGGTCATGGAGTAATTTAAATCAACAAGTTCATACATCAAAATTTCCATACTTTCAAGCACCAAAGAATCAATAGCCAACTTTCTATCAAAGAAATATCATGTCCCACTTTTGGGAAAATAAAAGATCAAACAATTGTTCATTATCCACGTATGAATGATCATATCATCTCCTTACTACGTGCCAAGTACTAAATAATAGAACACAAGTCTCCCCATGGTCAATTATATAATAGATCTCATTTACATTACATAGTATGCTCGATCTATACGACCGCGGTTTTCTATAAACAGTAACTCAATAATGTGGCACAAGTTCTCCAAATAGTCATAATTCACTCATCATACTAGTAGAATCAATAAAGCGATACCCAAGCATAGCTTCAATATAATATAATCATCCAAGCAACTTACAACCAACTTCAATCTAATAGGTCTTTAAGATACTAGTACTAATACTACCTCGTGGCAATTACGTAATACTATAACTAAAATACCATGACACCTTGAATCATATAGTATATCATTCGAATTCAAAGAAGTCTCACATCAAGGTAACAAATAAAGTAACAAATATCACTCGTCACTGTTTATAAATGCAATATGCAATCACAATCAACCAAAATGCAATCAAAAAGATATTATGCATGCATGAAGGCAGTTTGAAATAATTATTTTTAAAGTAATTCAACCTGTTTCTAAACTTCGACTGCAATTGAATAATGTAAACCAAAACATAATTAAGTCAAATGCCAATTTTTTTCTAAAAGACACAAAACAACTTTTTAAGATCGTAATATTTACTTAGAAGTCTATTTGAAAATTTGAATTATTTAAACGACTTTGCAATACCACCAACATGAAAATTTTAGTTTAAACTTTGAACAACGAAGAGAGTTTTATATGTATGCGAAAGTTATTTCGCGAATGAGTGGTTTAAAAAATTATCACGTCATACTCCCCTTAAAAGCGATTACGTCCTCGGAACTCGAGAATCGTGATAAAATAAAAAATGTTTGTTAAAGGAAAACATACATACCATGTCACATCCCTCAACAAGAAAACAAAAGCAAGTCAGATATTCATGTACAAAATTTTAGCATTAACATTTATGGAGTTAGATTAAGCATACAGTAACACGCACAACATAAAGAAATCAAATTAATCACAGAAGCGCGCCTTCCTAGACTACGCAAATCAACTTAATTAGTCAAAGAGAAAAGAACTTGTAGAATTCGTCGTTGAAAATAGTATTTTTTTTGTAAGAATGTTTCAAAATTATAAAACATTTGAATAAAAAACTTATTCGTCCATATAAAGAAATAAAGAAGAAATTCTAGCTTTTTATAAACTGATACCACTTTGTAACACCCCATAATTCTCCACTTTACCTGTGAGATTTAAGCCGAAATACGGAGAACTATAGGCATAGCCACTGCACGTTGTAAAAGATTTAGCTAAAAATATTTTGCAGCGGAAATCAAAATAGAAAATAGTTTACCAAAATGTTAAAATCTGAAGTATAAAAGTCATTTGACAAGTTGGAACTATAAGCCTATTCGCAAATAACGGTAAAACTCCTTTTCAAAATAATAAACTAAAATATCAAACTCTGTAAGGATTACGATGCATCACAAATTATTTAAGTACGATTGGCTCTCCATCATCCAACACATCCAAGCTAGTAACACTATTGCAAATCCTGTAAAAAAGTATGCTCCCCATAATTTTCCAGAAAAATAAGGATCATCACAGGTCCACAAAGAAAGAAAGTGTGGACACACACAAACACAAAAAAACACGCAATCAGCAAAGATGAATACATACAACATATGAAGACGAGAAACAAACGACAGCATCTCCCTTAAAAACTGGACATACGAGCTACGACTGCTTAGAAATAAAAGAAACCCAATTGTTGTGTTCATACCACTTAACAATATTACACTATACATCTGATCCCAAACTCAGACCAAACCATCAACTACATATTACTTCAACTGTTCCAATACACACCAATCTCAAAAATCCTCAATTGCTCCTGGGTTAACTAGATTGTACTAACAAATAACTTACTCGACTCCAATATATGACCTCAATCCATTTTATGTACATTTGTTATGATTTGAGCAAAACAAGGTTGTCCTTCAAACCATGTTACAGTTTAGGAACATCAACCAGACACCAAGTGTTCAGTCAGACACAAGATGCCACACCCATATGCCTCTCCGTCGAAAGCATCAATATTGGAACGGGCGCGACTCTGTCACAAGGCTAGTAAATCTAACTAACCCCTATCAGATATTAAAATATCCAGAATGAAAATAATGTAGAATAACCTGAAGAGACGCGTTTGACAATACGGCCTCGAAGAAGCAATAAAATCGACCCCAACCCTGATTGTCAATCTCCAGACGTTGCACCAATCCGATTTTATTGCTCATCCATATCTTAATTATTGACAAGTTCATATGACTCACAAACAAGACCACAAACACATACCAATTAATTTAGCACAAACCATTCCTTTAATAATTAATAAACCTGTTGGACAAGCCAACTAACCACGTCATTAAGACTTGAATACTTCCCTTTACTCAATTCACACATTAAGTCATGAACGAGTAATAAAATCAACTCATGGAGTAAGTTACACTTAACTCCACATGAATTCAACCATATATCAAAATTTACCTCAWGAAGCAAGTGATACTTGACTCCACTTAATTCATTCCTGTATTATAAACCACCTCATGTGACAAGTTTTACTTGACCCCACTAAATCCATCCTTGTATTATAAATTACCTCAATAGACCAAAATAATTAATTAAAGACAAACGACTAATTAACAATCTCCATATCCAACTCATGAATACTCAATTCCACCATATTCCTCAATYTCCACAGATAAATATTCCATTTGTGAGTACCAAACAACTCCTTGGACSTTTCTTACTCATGCTTCTAAGTTCTCAATCATYTACGAGCATACATGGAATTAAAGGACTCCGTAAGTAGTACGTACCTTGAATAGAAAACAATCCAGCTATGTATTTTTTACTTCAACAATAACTCAAGGAGAATTTCCTCCTATAACCAAATAGAAATTAATTCCTAACACAAATTAGAGCAATAAATATTCCCTTGAAACAMCATAAAACTTTTAAAAAACAATCTCGAACATGTTTTCAAGATTAACTTCAACGCTTATACAATAAACAATTCATTTATTTCTTTAAAAACTTTAAAAGCCATACTTTTAAATGGTTCAAATCACTTTGAATAAGTTTATTAACTCTGAAAATATCATAATTAACTTGTATTTTTGTGCCAAATATTTTTAATTAATTTTAATAACAAAACATATTTTGTAATCGAAGATTGTCAATCTGATGTGATAATTTATTAAAAAATTATAAAACTATACGAAAATTTATGAAACTTTTACAAAGAGTGTTTAATTGTATACATAATATTCACACAAATTTTCGTAAATTATAGATGAACAGAAAAATAAGTAAAAAATCAAAAACCAAATCAGATTTACGAAAAATAGTCCATTCAAAAACGAATTTATTAAAATTGTAAATCTACTTGGTAAATTCTGAACATTTTGCACAAGGTGTGAAATATCTTAGAAATAACTCGACAAAATTTCGTAAATTACTGACAAACATAAAAATAATGAAAAATCAAAAACCGAACCTAAAACCCGAAAAACTCTCGATTCAAAAAACGAATTTTTTTAAAATAGTAAACTTGCTTTTGAAATTTCTGAAATTTTACACTTTTTATATTAGTATGAACATTAATCGACCAAATTTTTGTAATTTATTGAAAAGCAGTAAAATAAATATAATCGAATACGTAAAACTGGACAAATAATCAAACGTGAAAAACCTAATTTTGCTATTCAATAAATCTGAAAATCTCCAATAATCAACATCACACACACTCATAAACTTTGTAATTTTAGCAGATTATACTCAATACTTATATAAACAATTGGATTATAAAAGTGCAGGCTTAAACAAAATTAAAACTCTATAACAAAGAAGGAAAGAGGGAGAAGAGGACCGAATGGTGGCCGGTGGTTGCGGAGACCGGCAAAAGGCGGTGATGGCAGCAAGAAACAGTCACGCTCTTCTCTTCTCTCTATGTCGTTTTTTTTTGTTGAAACGTAAAGTGTTGAGGAATAGGAATGGTTGTATCTACATTTCTTCATTTTCTTCACAACATCCCATTTACCATTTCAAAAGGTTGTAATCTCATGTAATCTGCTTGTAAATTTCTACTTTCATGATTTTATCTTTAAATCACAAGTCACACTCACATCCAGTATTGCTATGCAAATTATGGCAACATATTATCCATCAGAATTTTTGATGGATTTAACATGCTGACTACAATTAACGCCAAAAAACAATCGACTTCTTTACCTAATGCAACCTCTTTACCTTTTTCAAGTTAAACTTACTGATTACAAGGGAAAGAAATATGTGATTTTGTTTTTCTATCCTTTGGATTTCACATTTGTTTGCACAACCGGTTAGTTTACTTAATTTATTTTGGGTTGACTTRATATGGTATTATGACTACTAAAATATTCCGTGATATGTGTTGTTTTTCTTCCTGTAGAAATGATTGCATTCAGTGATCGTCATAGTGAATTTAAGAAGTTGAACTCCAAAATTCTTGGCTTTTTGTTGACAATGTAGTATATCTCTTTCCTTTCTCTTATATGATATTTGCTTGTGATCTTTATTCTCACGGTAACTAGGATACCTTTATCTGTATTTGCTTACTATCTATTTTGTGGTTCTATATATATATATATATATATTGATTTTTTTACTTTCAACTTATAATTTGAGGTTGTATTTGAGCACATATATATTATAAAAAAAAGTGACATAAAGGTGGTGCAACATTCTTGACTGATTTGAGGGTCTCATGAATGTGGTGACACTGCCTTAAAGTTATACTTTATAAATTTTTATTTGTGCTTGTGTGTGATACTTTCTATTAAAACTTACATTCCACCACCATCCTTGGTAGTCASATGACCTTCCCTTTTGTTACATGTCAAGTCTTCTAAGATTATTGGGTACAAGCAAATGCAAAGAACAATAGGGAAGAGAAAAGAACGGGGGCAATCTCTTTTTTTGGATCAAGTATTAGGACAAGACAAGGACAAGGACAAGATTTAAAGGTATACATTTACTTTAAATATTGAGCTCTCACTTTTTAAAACTTTCTAAATTATCTGTTGTTATAATCTTGTATGATCTGCTTATCTAGTATGTATGTGCATTCCCCTTGCTGAAGATGACGAGAAATGAGAAATCGATTGCTTTAGTGTTGAATATAAAGAAAAGCATCCCTATTCTTCCCTTGAGTAGATACCCTCCCAAGTCTTGGCCCTTAAAATGCACATAGCACACTCACCAACTTCTACAAGTCTCTTTCACCTTCCATCTCGGTTCTACTAATCTTCCATATTGTACTTCCCACACAACAAGTAAATCACACTGGATATTCCTCTTAAATGTHTGTCCCTCATTGTGATATGTTGAAGTAACGTTAATACAATCATCATTGTATCAGATAATTTGTAGAAAATACGAAAAATACGTCCTATCTTTGACAACTCATTTTCTACATGTTGCAAAATGTGAAGTTACATTTCAGATTGGTCATTTAACATCATCAGACAACTTGATAATGTTTACATTTCAGATTGCTCATTCTGATAGCATGTGGTTGTCAAGCCTTTGATGGCTCGTTCCTTATTTTTTATAGAGCATGGTTTCATAGCCTAGTTGTCTGTTGGCTGGCTGGGTTATCTTGGATTCTTATTCTTCCTCTGCTATCTTCTAGTTGATTGGGTCAGCCTGGCTTGTGCTTCTATGGAGTTCTATTCGGTTTGCTGCTACCTGTTTTTGCTTGTTGCCTCCAGTTTTGTCACATGTATGATATTTTTCCTGTTGGAGAATCAAATCAACAATGTTTTGTGTGGGATTTGATTTCTGATTCTATATTGTTTCTATATATAAGGCTTTTGGTGAGTGTGGTTATATGATTAGACATTCTATGTGAATCTACGTTGATGTCCCTTTTTTTTAGTTGAAGTTAGCTTTAATATGTCTTGAAATTAAACTTGAAACTTATGTTACGAAAAAGGAAGTTAGATTGGGCTATGAACACAAGATCAGAACTTTGTTGCTGCGACAAATTGTAATATTACTTTGTTCTTGGTCTTTAATGTGAAGGGTATTTTTTTCTTAAACTTATATTGTTTGTACAATTAGATAGTAGGGCTGTCAGAATTCTTATACACAMCTTATGATTTCAAAAGAGACCGTTCTCTATTTAATATTGTTCTCGTAACGGCTTTGTATGTGCTTAGCAAATCATAGGTTTAGTATTTTCTGTAAAAGAGTCGAATGAGTGATATAACCTATTATTCTAAATCTATAGTTCTATACATGCTAAACTCAGACCAAAATGTTAGAGATTTTGTAGTAGGGTTTGAAAATTTTGAATTTTTAAAGGTTCATGCTCTAATTGCTCTCTTTTTAAAAGATTACAAATGACCTGGTTACCTGTTTGCTATTTAATTGTAGTTTGTGATCAAGAGATAATAATAGTAGACTGAAGGACCTTTGTTAATACTCTTAAGAAATATGCATTATTTATGTTTATGCTCCTTACCCTTTGCGAACTAAGCTCTTCCATTGTGTTAGTCATAGACCTACTTATTTTGCAGGTACTCTTGGACTATGGTGCAGTTCAGGAAGATGCATTAACTATATTATGGTTGTATTATGGCTTTGTGGTTGTGATTTCCCATAGAATTAATCTTGATTTGGTGTGTGTGTGACGTTTTACTGTTTTATGACTTTTTATGTGTAGTAGTTGTGACTTGCTGCTATGTATTGGATAAACTTTTAGTTTCAGAACACCTGAATAGTACTGGTTCTGTCTCTTATACACATCTAGATGTGTATAAGWRAGATGCATAGTTGTAGTATTGAATGGACTTGTTAAATATTTTTAAACATCAAATGATTTGATTCGATAAAAGTCTATTAGCTCAAGTGGTAGAGCAATGTGTAATTGCACATTATGTAGGTTCAAGTCCTACATAGACTAATATTATTATAGTAAAGTTCAATCCTAATTTGTACTTTTTTTTTCACTCATGTTCGCATTAAGTTGTCATAATTATGGATGAAAATCTAGCTAGAAAAAAGAAAGAAAAGGAAATTAGGACGCTTTTTTGTGTTCATATATTTTAGACATGTGAAATACAACAACTCAACCATTAGGACTGGAAAAAGCGTCCTAATTTTCTTCATTAACAATGACAATAAAAAACATCCCAATTATCTTCACAAGGACCAAAAAGAGCATCCAAAAAATTGCACRATGACACTTTAAAGTGTCACAATTTGTAAAACTRTGGACTACAAAAAGCGTCCCAATATACCCACGCTGGAAATAGGGACGCTTTTTGAAAGTGACCCAATGAAAAATGGGGACGCTTTTAAGCGTCACAATATGACCAAAAAAGCGTCCCAATTGGCACCTTATTTTTGTAGTGCATTTTTACCATTTTTCGGAGTTTTCTACGGTGGTGCTCACTATGGAAGTGAGTCCTTAGAATGGCGTTTCCACATGGAAAACACTACCTTTTTGTTCGATTTTGACGTGTTTCACAAAATCCGAAAATTAAATCGTATTTAATAAAAATGAGCCTAATTTACGAAAATTAACAACATAATTTAGGGTTTAAATATTAAAATCTCAAAAACCCTAATTAATTTGAAATATGAATATTTGGTTTAATATGCATATAAATAAATTACAACAATATATTTTATTAATTAAAAACTATAGGTGATCAAATGGGCGGGCCGGGCCGGGCTTGTATAAAAAAAAGTATAGCCGAAACCCGCCCAAAAGAGCGGGCCATTGCGAGCTTATGTGGGCTGGGCCGGGCTTTTGAACTAAAAATTGATGGTTTTAGTTGCCCAAAGCCCTCACTTTTTTCGGGCGGGCCGGGCTAATGTTGATCACTTCTATTAAAAACATGATTAAAATTTATATTAATCACCATAATCATCATATTCATTACCATACTCAAAATACGTATATATTTAGAGTTTAGGGTGTATACCAAAGCAAAGCCACAAAGAATTGAAGGAGGGAGCAAGGGTGCTCCGGCCTGCTGCTACTATTGTTGCTTCCACCRGTGGTGTGGTGGCCGACGGGCTGCTGCCTTGACGGGGAGGAGAGGAGAAGGCGTGAGGGAGAGAGATAGAATTTAGGTTTTTTTACATGAAAATGAGGAGTAGGGAATGTTTTGTGTTTTATATTTTTTTTCAGCTAAATAAATCCTTTAGGACAAAAATAGATAAAGAAATTGGTTAATCTATATAAGAAAAGATGGCTCAGTAAATATGTGAAGGCTCAATAATTCTTTAAAATCTTTTGGGCTCTCAAGTTCAACAAAATAAGATTTCCTAATTTAATTGGGATTGAATATATAGGATATGGAGATGATGAAGATGATATGATATATTATAATAAAACAATCTATTAATATAATACTCTTGAATATTTATTTAGTAAAACAATACATAAATCATTAAATAATAATAGATTTTATTTCATAATTTGCTTAAAAATGTGGGGTACATTATACCCCACCTAAAAGAAGTTTCGTCCCCGAAACTTTACGAAAACTCCCTTAAGAACGGATAGATTTCTTGTTAAAACAATTACTTAAATTCGTTAAATAATAATATGCTTTGTTTAATAAATTGCTTAAATGTGCGGGAGATTACATTCGACCCCCTTAAAAGAAGTTTCGTCCTCTAAAATTTACTAAAACTTGCTTAATAAGTAGATTTCTAGTTGGGTCCTTTAGAATTTGTGGTGCTTGTAGTTTGCTTGCTTTATATCGCTAATAACTTGTGCATGAATCATGCACAAGTGGAGCATAACTTCTAAAATAAAGCATGAATAGACTAAAAAATGTAGAATTACGCATAAAGGAAGGCAAAAGCGCATCCTACCGCCCTTAAAGAAAAAGAGTTAAGCCCTCGTAACTCAATTCATCAAAATCTTCGGCTTCCCAAGTAGCCTTTTCGTACTCTTGGTTGCACCACAGGACTTTAATTCTAGGAGCATTATTCCTTCTATCATTACAAATGTTGGGATCAATTAGTACCCTATGACAAATTCCAAACTTTAAACGTAGAAACAACTCCAAACTTCCCTTTTCAAGTTAGGTCAACAATACGCTAGCTTCGAATCCTTGTATAGCTTATCTCCACCTAAGTGTACCAAATATGGTGTGTGGAGAACTTCTTTCATGCTCTTGTTCTTTACTTCATCACATGCCTCTGGTGCACACCACCTTACCTAAAACCTCAAACCACCATCCTCGTGCATCTCAAATTCACTTTCTTTCCCTTGCTTCAAGTACTCAATCACTTTCTTTAACTTTTCATTGGCCTTTTGCCTTTTTCTAGTATCCTCAAAATTTAAAGATTATAGGGTCATCGTTCTAAAAAGGTTTGATAACTTTTCTTCCCGTACAATCTCCAAATGAAAATTTAGGCTCTTATGGTCTGTGTAAATCTTGCAAATCATCCCATAAATTTAGTGTATCCAAACTCTCATAACAATGATTATGGTTGTCAATTCTAATTCATGTGTGGGAATATGTCTAATTTGCAACGCCAGGTTTGTTTTGCCTAAAGGCATACACTAGCCCTCGACTGTTTCATTGCAAGACGCATCCCAAATTTTTCTTCAACACATCCCTATAAACCCCAAACCCCTTATTTCCTTTCGACAAGGTTATTACAAGAGCTATGGGAAGTTTCTACTTTAAGGCTTTAAAGGATTCCTCGCACTTATCATTCTAAATAAACCTTTTTCTCCTTAATCATCAAATTTTTCATCGGTCGAACTAGTTTGGACAAAACTCAACAATCGCGTATAGTACCCTGTAAATCCCAAAAGTTATGATCATCAGTCACAGGTTTGTGTGTTAGCCACYCCCTRGCGACTTTACTCTTCTCGATCACAATCTAAAAACACTTCTTCCTCACAGATGTGATGCCCCAAGAAAGCTCCTTTCTCCAACCAGAACTCACATTTGAAAACTTAGCATACAACTGATTGGTTCTCAAAGTTCCCAAAACTTCTCTCAACTTCTTGTTACATTTCCTTAATCCTAGAGTAGACATAACGCTGTGGTTGAAATTGCCACAAATTTGACTAAGAAACTCATAAAACATTTGATGAAACAAATCCAKAAGAAAGGATGGTGCATCAAATCCATCAGAATGGATGGTACATTGGTTACCTCTACAACATAACTATGATCTCGTAAATGGACTCATGACTCACTTCAAGTAATCACACAGAATATTATTAATTAAGTTGTTTTGAACAACTTAACATATACTTACATAGCATATAACCAGTATAAGTATAATTAATATATATAAGTAGAGATTTTTCCTCCTATACCCCTGAGTTTTAGCCTAATAACCCATATCCCCCCGTGTTTTTAGAAATAGCTCATATACCCCTGAGGTGAGGAAAAATAACTCAAATACCCTTACTCTAACGGAAAAGCTAACACYGTTACTCTTTTTCATAATTAACCTCTAATTCAACCTAATTAACTCATAATCTATCTCTCTCCTCCATTCTTCAACCTTCATCCTTCTTTCTCCTCATTCTTCCTACCTTCATTACCATCACCATGCACTCCAACACAAAACACCTTGCAACTACCATACCCACGAGTAGATTACTTCGCATCCACCACAAATCAACAATCKCTTCCTCAATCAGAAGCCCCAAACCGATACCCTAAATTAAAATCCCCAAACTTAGCTACCTCTATCACCACGAACAACTGTTGAAGGAAGTGGAGATGAAGGTAAAGCAGTAAACTAACCATATAGTTGTGTAAACTGATGTTCTTCCCAATTTCGGAGTACTTMTCGAAGATGAATGGCTCAAACAACAATTATTCAAATTTTTCGCATGTCCCGTTTCTTAATACCGTAACTGTTGACAATTGTAAGGTAGATTCCAAAAAAAGATTTTGATTTTGGGTGCAATGCATTCTTTTGTTTGAAGATCGTGTAAATTAAATTTCCCAAACTCAACTACTCACTGCTAATGACATCTYCATTCTTCAAACTTCAAATTTCCCAATTTTAACTCCAATCCACGATTAATTTTGCAAAATTTTGATTTGTGAAGTGTAATCCGATTTGCAAATCGTAGCAACAATGGAGGCAACTACATCATCAGGCCAACTCTGAGCAACAACGGTTCAAAAATGAGTGCGAACACCACCAATTCGATGCTTGGTTTGAGGGGTTAGGGGTGGCTGTGTTTGTGGTCAAGGGTGGCGAAGGGGGTGTGGTCAAGGGTGGCGAACGGGGTGTGATCGTGGGAGAGGGGTGGTGGTCGCAGCAACTATGGTGGTGGTGGTTGAAATGGGAAGAGGGGGAGAGAGAAGTGATGAAGGTGGTGGTTGTGGGAGTGCTCGGGTCGTGGGTTTAGTTTGAGATTGCAACGGTGGTGGTGGTGGTAGTGGTGGTGGTAGAGGTAGAAAGGAGGAAGGAGAGAGAAGAAGATTTAGGTGTGTTTAGGGTTAATATGTTAGTTTAAAGTGTTTAATTAATGAATTAGTGATTATTATGAGTTAAATCTTAACGGTGTTAAGTATTTAATGTTTTTTGGCCTCATTAAGGGTATTCGGGTTATTTTCTCTGATGTGGGGGGTATATGAGTTGTTTCTAAAAACACGGGGGTAWATGGGATAATAAGCTAAAACTCAGGGGTATATGAGGAAAATTCCCATAKAAGTAAAGTCTATACCAGTGATTATAGTGGATGACTTTCCCGCATGCTCCGTTCTAACAAATAATATGTGGCCTGTATTGTTACTGTTTTGCCTATTATCATAATTGTTGATACCTAAATGTCCATTGTAGTTTACATAACCATTAAACTCATAGGTTGTTCCTTTACCCTAAACCTAATACAATCATAAATTCTTGGCTAACCTTTTCTTAATTCTATGTCAATTGCGCTTAGCGAGACATTCAAATTCGCGATGACCTCTCTTTCCACAATACCAACAAAATACTAGGACTCCATCACAATTTTTCCCAAGATGGTCCTTCTTATACCTCTTGCAATAATAATGTCTGATGTTTTGGTTTTGGATTTTCAATGTGTTGCCAAAATGATAACATTTGTTTTGGTGATTCATACCCTTTTGCTTTTYATAGTTCCCTTAGCTTAATATAACGAACGATGTAATTTATTCTCCTGTTTTGGTTTCCTAAAGGCATCATGTGAACTAATTTTATCACACAGATACTTCCCAAGTACTCCTATCATTTCTCCTATAAGGTGGCGTTTCGGTGAACAAGGTGGACAAAGTTCATTTCTCAAGGCTTCCTTAAAGGTTTCCCATCCAAAGTTATATAGCTTTTCAAAAAGGTTTCTCTTTTGGGACCACCAAGCATCAACCATACCCTTAACATTTAACGTAGCACTAATCACATTATGTGCTCCGAACAAGCTAAGGCCCATCTTGTAAAACATTCTAATCCAAATTTTTAAATCAACGCGTTCCTCAAATTCAAAGAAACACAATGGTTTTAGTACTAAAGCAATGACCTGAACCAATCTATTAAACTCAATTAACTCACTTCATTGAAGTTGGACAAAGGTTTTAGTTACGAATGGCAACTGTATAAACGGAGTTTTGGGTGGTTTTTTCTATAATAGTTTGATCTAACATTTTTTTGGTCATGATATCAGCTAACAACTTAATGGTTTCAACTAAAGCGACATTGTCCTTGGCCATTGTGGTGTTGCTCTTGCAATGAAGGACAAGTTGACGATTATTTCAAGTTTTAATTGTCGTACAACACAACCATACATTTGTAAGATATACCAAGAATTCAACCTTATTCTTATTTTAGGGTGCAGTTGGAAATAATGTAAATCAAATGGAATAAGTTCAAACGCCGCATAAAATGGAAATAAAACAACCCATTTTTGAAGATCGAATTAATTTTCTTATAATGAAATCCATTCTAGAATTTAAATTTTGTAAAAACTTTGCAATACTACTAATAATAGAATTTCGGCTCATTAGTTTAACAACAAAAGACTTTTATTAGAAAAGAAAATATGATATTTAAAAAAAAAAGGAGTTTGAAAATTTCATAACATTATACTCTTTCCAAAAACTAGTGACAACCTTGAAACTCGATTTTTTTAAGGTTTAGAGTAAAGACCTCATTTCTTTATAAAAGAAAATAAYAGAGACAGTAAGAAATAAATAAATTACCAAAAGTGCAATAACAAAAGCGAGTTAAGAGCAAGTCTTATAATTGCATGTAAAAACTCTTGGCATAAGAACATTCATTTCATTTAAAAGTTAGACACATATCAACACATAAGTATTATAGGAAAGTGAGTATAGTGCAACAAATCACCAAAAGAAAACAATTATGAAACATATAGTTAAAATTATAAATGCACTAAGCATTATTTCTGATCCTATATGCCCTTTCAAAACTTACTCCGTCTCATTAAAAAGATTGAAAGATTTGTACAAAATTCGGATTTGAATGTAGTAAAKATTTCCAAACAAAACTGCAAGATTGAAAGGATTTAACTAGTTAATTAGAAGACATCAAAAGGGATTTTAATGAGTAGTAAAAGGGTATTAAAATAAAAGAACTCATTAATCCATAATAATTATGTTAATAATTAAAGAAATAAGTAATGAAGGTTAGAAATACTCCTTTCAACTTCGACTTTGGTAAAACACATTATTTAAATATATTTTGTCTTTGTGAAGAAGAAAAAAAGGTTAAAATATTGTAGAATTCGCTACTTATTATCAATTTCAAAAAAAAAATCCTATATGCTACCACAACAATGAAACATTATTACCACTCAATTCATATTGCTAATATGCTTACGACATTAGAAATTCTTCACATCATTCTCATCKTAACGTCCTATATCGAAATTCTTCACATGGTTCCAAGGGAGAAGATAAAATTATGTCTGATGTTGCTATAACATCTTCCTTCTTCGATGTTTCCTTGCGTGGCTATTGCAGACACATAACTACTCCCCTCTCTACGAAAATTCAATGCAAGGGCACACAAAAGGTGTAACACATGTGCACCCATAAACATCGTATTGATTACGATGGGACATAATTAATTTGGCCAAACGAATAAAACATAAGACTAACCTATCCAGAATCATATTCTGTAAGAGAATTATCTAGATTTTTATTGACTCACTACAACTAATTTAAACTGACTCAATCTAAGATAGACTAAGGCTTCCAGAACTTCTAATTATTTTCCCCCTTTTGGCATCATTAAAAAGCATTCACAAAATAGTAAGAACATGCACAAATTATCGTTTTCATCCAAAGGGTAGCATCAACTACCAATTCATACCAAATTCTGCACAAGCCTGTTAGTTTCACAAATCACAATCCCAAAAAACAAACAGGAAGAATAATAGTTCAGTAAAGTCAAACAAGAACCAAATTACATGAACAAAGTTTTGTAAAATGGCATAAGAAAATAGATAACCAAAAGCAGTTCAAAGATGGGGGGACGGGGAACAGAAGGCTAGAATAGATCATCATTCATCATCATCATCATCCTCTTCTTCCTCCATCTCATCCTATGTAGCATCGGGGTCAGAATCTTTGTCATCCTCATCAGCTTCAGGCTCATCATCATCTTCATCCTAACTCCCTTCTGTAGAAGAATTGGCGGATTCCTCCAAGTCAATTCCTTCATCATCCTCATCCTTCTTCTCAACTGATCCCTTAACACCAAAGCCCTGACCAGTAGCAGCAGTAGATGTATGTCCAGCAGCAGCAAAAATAGTAGTTTGAACAGTTGGAGTAGTCTCAACCTTCTGACCAGTATCAGCTACTTGTCCTGCAGTTCCCTAAGCCCTTATATGAGAAAATCCAATCTCTGGAAAACATCTCCCTAGTCTCATTCAACTTCTCTTCCAAACTCCCTTGTCTCTCATTGAAAAAGGTGGTCAAACCATGCACCATTTTAAACAACTACTCTAGTGTCTTATCTTGTTTCTCAATCTTAGCAATCAGTGGAGTGAGATCAATAGTGATACTGGTCTCCTCTATTTTCCTTTTCTTAGCAACAGGCTTTTCATTAACTAAAGTCTCTTCAATATTGCATAATTTTTCACCAGTGATATGCAATCCCTTTTGGCCCAAAATTTTCATAGAGGATTTCTGTGCAAGAATGGTATCACCACTGAGAGTCAATCCTTCTTTCATCAAGATCCTCGAAATGAGGGACCCATAAGCCAGGGAGTGAGAGAGAGCAGTCTTAAAATTCAGAATATGTTCAATCACTAGGGTAGGAAAATTAACTTTCACATTCTTCATCATCAAATATATTAGGACCATATCCATGATCCTCACTAAACCTCTACCATGTGACTTAGGAATCAATACTTTGTGGCAAATTGAATGCAAGACCCTCATAACTAGTTCCCTAGGACTAGTGGATTTAAACCCTTCCCTAGTCCTGATCACTCTACCAAACAAAAACTTCATGATTTCATCATTACCTACACCAACAATAGTAGGCCAATCATCTGAACTGTATCTAACAAAACCATCTCTAGGCACATTCATAAACTCAGCCAAAGAAGCAACAGAAACACTCACATCTTTACCATACACAGAACTAACCAAACTTATGTCAAGATATTGAAACAAATTATTATAAAACTCTTTCACCCCTCAACAAAGGCTTTCTTAACAATCCTTACATAATTCAACCAGCCTTGAAACTCTAAAATCTGTTTCACTTCAAATAAAGCAGGAATATCCCAATAACCAGCTTCACAATCACAACAAAAAATAACACCTTTCTTAGGAGATTGAATAGTAGAAGGAGTAGAAACTATTTTACCTTTAACAGATCCGGGATGATCCGGGAACCGATGCTTTCCTCTTRGTCCCCTTGGGGGTACCAGTGTACTATTCAGCTTCCTTCATCGCCTTCTCTTTGTCCTCAATCTTTGCAATTGAAGCTCGAGTAGACTTTCTCACCAAAACACCAGTGACTCCAGCAGCCCTCGAACTTTCACCAGTCACAAACACATCATCATCACCTTCACCTTCTTCCTGATTCTCTTTTTGAGGCTTTAGGAACTCGGACTCAAGAACTTCAGCAAGCTAAGGTTCTTGGCAACAGACTCCTATTCTTCAATCTCAGCCAATTTGATGTCAAAGCGAGGATCTTGGACAGTGAGAGAAGGAGTAGGATCCTGTAGATACCTACATTTTTCCTTAGCTTAAGACGGTCGATGATAAGACACCCCTTGCAACACACAAGCAGAATTGAGAGAGCTAGGGCCATAATAGACCCTAAAAAGGCAAGTTTTMACTACACTAGGCACATTTCCCTACACAAAGTACCCTTAAAAATGAGTTTTGATTCTCAAATAATTTTAACTTATTTTTAAACATTTTTCTAGAATTTTTCGAAATKTTTCTGAATTTTTCTAAGCATTTTTTGAATTTTCAGCAATTTAATTAATTTTGTGATAAATAATTAAATTACGAAAACAATTTTAAAATTTCACGAAATTTTAACACAATGCACCAATTTTTTACAATGAATTTTATGCATATTTTTCCATAATATTTGGACTCGTAGAACAATAGTTATGAATTTTTTTTCAAAACAAAAACGCGCACCCGAGCAAAACGACTCGTTCCAAAAGTTTCCGGAACCTTTTAGAAGGTGGGGCCCACTTGGATTGCTCCCCATGACAGTATAGGTTAATCCCCTAGTATCTTGGGCACTAATAGCATCGATTTCTATTTTTTCCGGATTTTAGTTTATACGCACAACGCAATTTTTGAAAGTTTTTTGGGGCAAAATGTCAATTTTATTGGGCGCTATTACGCCCAACTGAGCGTAATTATGCTCAATACTTGTGCATTTCACGTGCCATATGCCTATAAATACAAGGTCGTGGCTTCACTTCTCACACACACACACACACACACACACACTTCATAAGGGTCATTTATGCTCGATTTCTCCCACTTTCTCTCAATAAAAACTCTCTCAAATTACTCCAAAATTCATTACACACAGTTGCTTTTCACATTCAATTAAAGTTCTTTCAAAAACTCTTTTAAAGGTTCTTTTAAAGGTCCATTAAGGTTCGATTCGGGTTCTTCAAAGGCTACAAAGGTTCTCAAGGGTCCGAAGCATCGATCTCAATCGAAAGCACCGTGTTGCAAGGTTAGTATGAGGCCAATGTTTCAATTGCTCAACCCCCATTTGCATGCTTGTTAGAAATTCGACTTTCTATGTAATTGGCAAGTAAATGATAATAAATATTGACACGAATTGAATCAACATTCAGGCACAACTTTTGATGTTGTAATCTAAGTAAGGAACTTGAATCACAGATGAATTCAACTAGTGTTTTTTGTGTTTATTTTGTTGTTTTTTAGATTTTTGGAGAATACGAAAATTCAAGAAAACAAGGCAATATCACCCCTATACTGATAAGGATATAACAAGAGCGATACTCACTCAATGTTAGGTTGTAGAGTGTTAGGGAAGTACTCGACCAAAAACAGCACCTAAGATCAAGCTTTGGGGAATACTCGACACAAAACAAAATCTTCATTTGACCGATCAAACCTCGAAATTGAAAAAAAAACCAACTTTGAGATCAGAACACTCAAGTTCAACAAATACTCATGTATTAGGCAATTCTAGATATATCTTTTTCATTCAAATAAACTAAGCTTATATACTATTAGTACAACTTCACTTGCCAGAGATATTTCAGCAAAATAACAATAAACTAGCCGATTATATTAAATACCTATTCGCTTTTCTAAAAACTGAAATAAAAACCTGGAATATTCAATGTCACAAGCCCGACAAATAACCCCTTCATTAAACTGAAAATAAACTACTTACTAAGTTAATAATTCAAAAGAATAATTTTAAACACACACGCTAAGTAATAAGAGTGACTGTCCAGTTTGAATGCACATAAGCTGTCCAGGTTCCTCTTTCATTTTTGTAACCTCCAAATATATCTGGCATAACCTCTTTTATCAGCAATTTAAAGCAAAACCCCAATTTAAATCAGAGAGTTTGCCAATAATTCTGCTCAAGATCCTCTATTACTCTGATCAAATTCACTACTTAGCACCCCAAAATAATTCATTCAACTGATTTTATTAAATCAGTCCAAACAGCAGAATTCCTTTCCCAGATTTTCCAAATTTGAAATTTCCAGATTTTCCGATTCCCCTTTTAGTCGAATTCAATTAAGATAAATAGTAACACTTAACAAAGTGCAACCATTAGAAGATATATAAGGACCATGCACATCAAAATCATTAGGACTTACTTGGAAGTTAGATTTGGACAGAATCAACTCCCTTKCATTGGAATCATTTGGACTATTCGGACTAGGACCATTCTGGWCAACTTTTAATTCTTGTTGAATGCTTGCATGCTTGCAAATCACACTATTATTATGTCTTCAACAACAAGTCCGGGGCAAATTACATGTTCCCAGGCCTAATAAGACTAATTCTTGGACAAATTGGCTTTTAGACACCTTGAATACGGATCTAAACAACACATGTCATAACAACAAGTTAGTCATATATGCATATATTTCTGTTAAATAACCCGCCTAGTAATTTGCATGCTTAGGGTTAAAACGRAAATATGTTTGTTGTCGTCTTTTTGACAATGGACTCGCAATGACTRAGTASAGGCCGCTAGACGCGGGGGGGTGTTGTGCACTACTTCACCATTACCCTTGTCCCCTAATCCAGATCTTTGGTGCACTACCARACATGGAGTCCTTCACCTTGCTTTACGCAATTATAGGCGAGGCTTAAACSGGGTTCCGCAGCTTCTTGAAAGAAGTGTAGTGGCAATTTCCTCTACTCGTTTCGAGTATAAACACACAAATCCAGGCATACTCACACTATGAAAAGGCAAGAATTCAATTCTAGCAAAACTCGAGTCATCAACTAATTGTACCCCCCGGATCAGAGGGACCGCACCCAGTCCGGCTCGGTGACGCCCCGACGCCCGTACAGTTTTTGGCGACTCTGCTAGGGAATTCACTAAATCTATTATCTTTAGTGATGTGTGGACAATACTTGAWATGTCATGCGAATTCAGCGTCTTAAAGACGACATGTGTTAGGCRTCCTACGTTACGCGGTACTTAGGTCGTTGGCACCGAGTATCCGCTTTTTAGGCAACACGTCTTGTATAAGTATGTTCTACAGTTGAGACAAGACCAGGGGGCTCGCATAAGATTGGCGCTAGCACATTACCTATGGAACCAACTCTTAATCTTGATGCTCATCCCCACCATGACACGCGCGCGCTGCGTGCCCTACAAAGCCATAATAGTTTAGACCTCCTTTGAACATCACAGCGGGCTGTATGTGTTAAGGACCGTTCTAAGCCTAGTCATGGGACCCTGTTGGACACCCGGACTGACCCGTTTGAAAACGTAGCAACAGACTTTAGGTGGTTGGACTATTTTTTTTCTTTTTGGATATAGGAATCATGCTAGTGTGACAACATGCTATGTGATTTTAGCTAACTAAGGACCTTAACTTTGCATACTTAAAACAAAACGAGTCTTGTACGAGTCATGTAACAGTCTCATTTAGCAAGTGATCATTCCTTAGGCGTCGTAATGTCGAAATGGTTGTAAACTAGAATCGTTTAGGCTTTACATCTTTTGCATCGCACAATTGTAAACGAGCGCCGAAATTCGTGATTCGCCTTTAAAAAAACAAAAAAAAAACAGACAAAAAAATTATATAAAATCGAAAAAGGTAAAAAAAAATGGAAATAAAATAAAGGAAAAAACAGATTTGGCGTTCATGCATTTTCATTTTGAGTCAAGTCAATAGGCAAGGAATGATCACTATTAGGCGATTTATCRAGTTTAATCAAGGAAGCAAATCATGCATCGTTTTCTAAAAATCAAGTCTAAAGTACTCTAATGCAGGATAGAGTAATCTACACAGAACCTTCGTAGGTCGGCAAGGCTAGCTCGTGAGGTACCGTCGGTCCCTATTCCTTTGAGTAAAAGGATTGTTCAGCACTCCAAATCCAGGTCCTCTAATTCCTCGTCACCACAAATGGGTGAAGAACATGATGTCGTAGCCGAAATGCAAGCAACCATTCGGGCCGTAAAAACCAAGCTTRCTGCACTTGAGCAAGCCAAATCATCCAAGGTTACCCCCCAAAGACCTTGAAAAGATGATCCTCAAGGCAACCAATAAGAATGCCTACTTTGAAACACACTTGAACTAGAGGATATTTTGGCAAAAATCCCCGGAAATTATTCTGCAATGGACTTGCAAAGTTCAAACCAACAGATGACCCTAGGTTCCATCTCAAAGGATTTAGGGCCACCATGGCTATCAAGGGGATCGATGCTGCACTTTTCCCTAAGGTGTTCCCCATGTCACTCGAACCAGTTTGCCAAAAGTGGTTCTTCTCTCTCCCCGACAAGGATGTAGCTATTTGGGATGACATCACTCAAGCGTTCATGACGCGCTATTAAAGCAATATTCAAGTCTCCACCTCATTAAGGGAACTTGAAATCCTCAAACAAGGGGATAATGAATGGTTCACCACTTACCTTGCACGATGGAAGGAAATAGCAACCCAAATGGTTAGCCCCCTGAAGAAAAAGAAATGGTGAAAGACTAGCACGTACAAATCTTTTATGCCATAGTCATTGATTCTTTTCAGTGACTGCATTCAAACAGATGGACTTATCCTTGGGGATTTGGTCCAAAAAGGTAATATAAATATCATCCAATCTGGTTCCTTGGCAGACCAGTTCACCTGTTTGATTGCTAACTATGTAACAAAGATCATCTTGAAACTCGACTCTATTGCCTTTGTCACATAGTTGGAATATGCTCAAGAGATTATGCTGCAAACCCTCAACATAATATACATCGTCAATATCTTAGGAAAGAGACTTACCAACCTTACCTAGGCCAACAATAGCACCCTTATTGTTTTCTCCAAATGTAACTCTTCCCCCATCATAGGCTGCAAGTGAGAGGAATTGTTCCTTGTGTACTGACATGTGTCGTGAGCAGCCACTGTCCAAATATCAGTAGGTATCTCCTCTCACTTTAGCCTGCAAAATCAAATCAAATGTTAGGTTTGGGAACCCAATCAGGATTAGGTCCCAATTGATCACCAGTGGTCTGCTTTTGGTCCTTTCTGACCCAAACCATCTTAACATGCTTACTTTTCTTGTTTTTGCTTCTCTTCTTGTGAATACATTCATGAATCATGTGTCCACCACTCCACCCTTACCACAGAAATTGCACACATGCATATCCTTTGCGAACACTTACTTATTTTTCTTGTATTTCTGAACCCATGTAGTGTCTCTGGGTGACCACTAGGATCTGYTCTTTCTAGCAATATAGCCTAGACTAGTACGACTACTATTTCCCTGAGTAGACACTATATGATCTAGATTGTTATGGGCAGTCAGTAGTTTGTCAACATGTTTCTGACTATTTTCAAGCTTTTTGTCTCTGATTTCAAGCATTTTCAATAAAAGCACATTCCTTTCATCCATAGACTTAAAATCATTTTTCAATTTTTC